>NDGN011552531.1:0-14151 GCA_002564285.1 Tympanoctomys barrerae | reverse complement strand
TCTCTCTCTCTCTCTCTCTCTCTTTCTCTCTCTCTCTCTCTCACACACACACACACACGGAATCTAGTCTCATTCCTTGAAGGTTCCGTCCCTACTTGGGAAGCCACCTGCATGCAGACATTTATTGATTACCACAAAATTGACACTCAGGGGACTCTAGGGGTCAATGTCAAACATTAGCAGAGCAGCCACAGATTTTGTCACTCCATCCACAAGTCTCCATAATGTCACTCAGGGCAATGTTTTCTGCCTCCTTCCCACAGTTCCCATGCTGTGACCAAGTATCGGGTCCATGCTCAATTGTGTTGCATTTGGGGGGAGCAATCAGGAATCAAATTCAGGGGCCCAGGAGATAGACCCATAATGCCTGGCATAAATACCTGGCAAGGGCAAGGTCCTGTATTTGATCCCTAGTGCCGGAATTGAACTCAGGATCTCATGCTTGCCAGGCAGCAGTGTTGCATTCTTGCTTCTGTGTATGTAGTTGGCGAGGTTGATCTCACACAGTCCCCAAGCTTGGTGCTGAAACACTGTCTATTGTCCCTGAGCAGAAGGAGGCTGCCATATGCCCCAGGGAGAAAATGCATGTGTTGGATAAGCTTCTTTCAGCCATGAGCCCCTACTGTTAGTCGAGAATTCGATGTGAATGAAACAACAATATGTACAAAGGAAGGTGTCAATTACAGAGAAGCACATGCAAAACAAGGATATGTCACAATAAAAAGGTGTGACCACAGCCTGGTGAGAACCTAACCTTGTATTTCCCCAATAGTCAGTGGCTCAATATTGGCTGATTCAGTGTTCATGGTACATAAAACAAAGTTACCACAAATAGCAAAATTCAATTGTATCCAATTTTCTCAATTTCAAAGTGACTAATCTTCCATACGCTAATATCTTGCTTTTTTTAAGGAACAAGTAAGCCTTGGGTATTGTTTCACATTTGGTCCACAAAGAACTTTTTCACGACCACATTGCAGTCCATTGAGTGAAAACACTGCCACTGCTTAGGCACACTCTTGCTTTCCTGCATCGCTAACTTCGACAGTGATGGAGAGAGTGTCCGGTACATATTGTGTCCAAGCCCCTGTGTAGCACACCTGTAGGATAAATCTTGATGGAGGAATAGCTAGGAATGAAAGGCAAAGACACTTGACACTTGATAGATCTCACCAAATCATCACCAAGAGGTCCCGCGTAGCTCTTAAAATAGAAGACAGGACTGAGAGTAGCATGGGTTTTGCAGGACTACTGGGGCTTGAAACTACAGAGCATATCCTTTCATGGCACTGCCAAGGCTATGCCCAAGGTGTCAGCAGGGCTGGCTCTTTCCTGAGTCTTGAAGGGAAGAGCCATTCCTGGTTTCACTCCAGGAGAGAGGTGGAGGGGCTGGCAGTTCTCAGCGCTCCATGACTCTCAGGCCCCTCGCTCCACTCTGCCTGCATTCACGTGCACCTCTCTCTGTGGCTCATGGTTGCACAATTCATCCTCCTGCAAGGACCCCAGCAGTTAGTGGTAGAGTTCACCCCCGAGGGGTCCTCCTTCCCAAGCCACCTTCAAAGACCCTCTTTCCAAACCTTCATAGGAAGGGGGCCTTAGGGCTTCCAGCTGCCTTCCCAGGCTACACACTCCAAGCCATCTGATAGATACTATCAGGTATTTATCTCTGCCCCTGGAGAGACCACTGGCACTCTTTATAGCAGAGTCCAGGAGGGCTAATGGTGGAGTTCACACCATGAGTTAGCTACTCCTTCCCAGCCCTGCTGACTGCCCCGAGCTAGTGCTCATCCCTGAAGGCTCTTGGGAGTCCTGATCAGAGGTTCCCAAGGCTCACTGGCAGGGCACTGGGATCAGGGAGGTGGCAGAAGCAGGGTAGGGTGTGGCTCTCATAAGGGACCTCACATTCCCCAGCCAGACACCACTGAAAGAGATTCTGCTTTCTCCTGTGACTGGTATGCAAAGCCACGTTTCACTGGAGCTTAGAATCCAAAGTTCTGTGAAGCAAGAATTATGTCAAGCAAACATGACACTGGCAAAGGACCCTAGAAGTAAAGCCAACAATTTATTGCTTTTCTTTGTCTCTGCATTTGGGCCAAGGTTTCCCAGGGCAAGGGACTGAGGTCTCAGTGAGCTCCTGGTGTGTGCCTGAGGAGTGCAGGTCCCCTGTGCTTGTACCTGCACCCTATTCCTCCAGCCACTGCTCCCAGAGAGCTGGCCCTGCAGATGACCCACAGGCATGCCTAGAGCTATACACAGCATTGCAGAGACTCACACCTCTGGCCTCTTTGTCTGAACCAAGCCCCTGTCTTCCCTCCAGCAGAAGCCTATAAGTGAACAAATCTGAAACTCAGATTCCAGAAATACAGCATTCCCTTGCTGAGGTCTGTCAGCAAAGATGAATGGTTGGAGGTGATGGAGACCCAGAGGGATACAAGATTCCTCTGATACTCTCAGCAGTCCCTCTGGTCCCAGCTGTGCTTCCATCAATTGGGCAAAGTGGCCCCTCTGTGGTCAGCAGCCTACTAATGAGGCCTATGTCCTCAGCCTTCACCACCAGAAAAATGAAGGACCGCGACAGAACTTCCTGGAGCTCCCTGCTTCTACTCCTCTGCTATCCATAAATATGCTCCTTGACCTATGGGAGTGTAAAAACAAGAAGCACTCACATCTTCTCAGGCTCCAGCAGCAGCATAGAGAACCCCTGGGTCAGATCAATGAAATGCATAATGGATGAGGAGCAGTGCTACGGGGAATCCTCATCTGCTTGTCCCGTTCTCCCAGATCCTAAGTGCCCCCTTCACCCCACTTAAGTGGCATTTAAAACCTGGCCTTTACATGGGAGGAAGCAGGGTCAGAGTGGAGAGTGAATGGGCTCCCCAGGAAGTGTCAGATGAGGTAGACCAAACAAAAATGTTGAGCACAATTCTTGATTTATTGACCTACTTCTTAAAGTTGATTTACAACCTGGGAGCAGCAGGGGCTGAGAAAATGGAAACCACAAGACCTTCCCAACCATGCTCTAGAAACGGGGAGTCACCTGCAAACATGTCTCTTACTCACTGATAAGAATCCTGAGCAGAGTCAATTCTGGATGTTCACAGTTAATCAGACACACCAAACACTATCAAGACTCACAATCAGGCTGGGCATGGTATTGTATGCCTATACTCCCAGCCTTGTGGAAGTCTGAGGCAGGAGGATCAAAATTGAACCTAGCCTGAGAAACTAAATGATTTAGCAAAATACTCCTTAAATTTTTTTAAATTATAATACAAAAAAGGGGTTGGGGATATAGCTCAGTGGGGATATAGCTCAGTGAAAAAGCCTTGGGTTCAGTCCCTAGTACTAAAAGAAAAAGCAAAGCTGCTACTGGTTACAATTTTGTGTCCTTTAATATTCTAAGAGAATCATTATTCATTGCAGGCATTGAATGGCTACTTCTGACAATATGATCCTACACTTATCAAGGCCCTGTGGGGATGAGAAATCTCTAGGGTTGCATTTGGAGGGCACAACAGGATTCTTGCGCAGGCGTACTGTGCCCAGTATAGTGATTTCACTGTGATCTCCTGGCTCAGGACTAGGGTGTCTGGGAGTGAGGGTGAAGCTTAGTTGTGTCAACTTGATCGGCTAGAGAGCTGCCTAGGGGACCAGTAGGGCATGCTTCTGGGTGTGTCTGGGTGGGTCATGGAAGTGTGACCTTGGGTCTATGTGTGGTCCCTGGCCCCTTCCCTTCTAGCCTTGCTCCCCTGCTCTGCTTCCTAGAACCGAGAACTAAGCAGCTGTGCTCCATCATATCTTTCACCATGCAGTCACTGCCTTGGAGCTGGCTAGCCGTGGACTGACTCCCAGAAATCATGAGCCAAGTAAACCTCTCCTCTTTTAAACTGTGGATGTCTGATACTTTGTCTCAGCAACAGGAAAGCTGAAAAACACACTAGGACTAGAGGATCATCTCATTTGAGCTCTTCTGGTTCTTGAAACATAGCTACAAAGTCAGAAAGACACTACATAGAGGACACTAAGCTCAAAACTTTTCTTGGGAAATGTACCTTAAGTGTGGAATATTTTAGGTGAAGGGTCTAGAGTAACAGATGAGTGAAGGAAGTTGAGGAAGTCTCACATCCTCCTCTGGAAAAGTCTGAAAGTTTGCATCTGAAATCAGGTTGATGTTCTCTCTTCTAATTTCCACACAGGCCAAAGGTTTTGAATGTTTGTTTGCTATTTTATTTTATTTTACTTTATTTTATTTTATTTTATTTTATTTTATTTTATTTTATTTTATTTTATTTTATTTTATTTTATTTTATTTTATTTTATTTTATTTTATTTTATTTTATTTTATTTTATGAGATTAGAAGCCTTCCCAGGCAAGGAGAGAAGTTTGCTTTCAGATTAGTTTAAAGTTGCTGTTCAGATTTAAAGGAATTTAAAAGATGTGCCTGCAAAGTGTTCTTGGAGATCTCCAAGAGAAATGAGAAGTCATCCTCCTATTCTGAAGAACCCAGCACTTCAAAGGCCCACAATAATTATTCAGGTGATAGGGGCAGCTGGCCAGTGAGATTCCAGGACTGGCCAAGTGGGAGACATCACTGAGTCTTGCTCAAAGTGTTAATAATCCAGTGACTAAGAAAAAACAGAGCCAGTGAGAAGGAATGATGAGAAAAGAGTAAGAGCTGGCCAGGCAAATCGGGGCTCTGCTAAGTAGTCCACTCCCATCTCTTGTTCTTATGCCCCTTCACCTCCCTCAGCCCACCATGGTGAACCGTGTCACTCCTAGTTCCTCAGTCCTCCTGTAGCCATGCCCCTTATCCCGTGCCTGCAGATCTCCCCATTAGAGGACTGGAGTATGTATGAACCAATGACTTTGCCTCACTTGTGTGACTTGTGTAATCCAGCAGAATGAGAAGGCATGAAGCACACTATAGCCAAACCTTTGCCCCAAGAGTACTCAGGCATTTGCATTTTTCTTTTTGTCCTCTTCCAGTCATGACCTAAAAGTGCTTAGTCAATCCCTCTCTTGCTTGTAAGAGGAAAGAGAGACCTCAGTCAGAACCTCCTCGGCCAAACTCATCGAGATCATCCAACCCTCTGCTGAAACTCAGATTAGACATTGTTGTTCTCAGCCACTGAGATTGGGGTGATTTGTTATGCAGCAGCATTATGGCAATAGGTGGCTGATACATCCTTCCCATGGGTTGCTCAGGTTCCCCCATTCTGCATGCTTGAAGAACCCACATCACCCATCACATCCACACCAGTAGCTTCTCTGCTTGCTGTTCTGATATTAATATCCTAAAGCCTTTCAGCAGCACCACTGACCTCTCAGTCCATCTATGCAGCTGCTTATCTATACGTCCATCTTTCTGTGGCCCCTGAACATCTAGCCAAGGCCCTGTACTTGGCATTCACCCCTGTCTTCCCTCTCCTCCCCCCACTGCTCCTGGCCTTGCATATGGGATGGTGCCCACCTTCCTGCAGGGAGGAATTTCGAGGTGCTTCATAAAGGCATTATTCATACATGAGATGCTGTCACTGTTGACAGGGTAGGTAAGTCCCCTAGTGGGACTCGGTGACCTCCAATGCCAAGATATCCTGGCAAAGGAAGTTGGGCTTCTGCAGAATAGACACAACCTTGTCTGGCAGTGTGCAGTCTCTGCCAGCGGCAAATACTGTCAGCTATGACTGCTATTTGACAGCTTTTGTTAACATATTAATGACAGGAAAAAGGTTTCTTGGCATAAATATCTCATCCTCTAGTTCCCATCTCTGAAACAAAGGGATGAAGCTAGTAGGAGGAAAAACAGACCCCAAAGAGCTAATTTCCTCCAAGAGGACCCTAATGTCAGTGCTACCTCAGACTGTGGGGGCAGACACTCTCTGTGTCTACTGAACCCCAAATTCACACATTTGTTTGAAAGGGGCAGTGACCCACATGGCTTGCCTCTATTGAAAGGGACATCTCTGTCAGTATCCATCAGGAGAAATGACACACTCAGATTAAGACAACTAGAGACAGGCTAAGGAGAGAGGCTATTTAGAAACAGAGGAGAAGGCTCTGGGACAGCATGGGTGATAGGGAAAGCAAGACAGCAACTGAGGAGAGATTTGATCATGAACCAAGGAGCAGAGAGTGGCATAGAAGGACCCACATTGAGATGACCCTGGCTTCAGTAAAGTGACACAACTGGCCTAGGACCATCACACAGGAAGGAGCCAGGAAGCCAACACCTGGCCTTGCTCTTTACCTCCTGGGAGTCCTCTGCAGGGTCCTTATTAGTTGAGCCCAAAGGGAACCTGAGCAATCTACTGATGTCCCATGGATAGGACTCTAGGGCTGAGAAAAAGGGAAGGCCATGGAGAGTGAATCAAATGTCTGTAGCTCTGAATCACACTCTGTCTAATCTAAGGGCAGCTTCTGAATTGGAGACCCTGCCAGATACCTTGGGGGAAACTCTACCACCAAGTCCCATCACCAAGTGACAAATTAAGTCCTCCTCCCTTGGTTGGAATTCCAACAAAAGAGACTCTTATTGAACCACTTTTAGGTTGAAAGCAAATGACATGACACAACAGGACACTGAGCCTACAGGTGGCTTGGACACCAAGCTACTCAGGGAAGGAGGGTGGCATGGCTCCTCCACTGGCAGGTGAGGAGGTGAGTGTATGGAAGTGATGGAGTCCTTATTTTAATTTTCTTAGGAGCAGACTGAGAGGCAAAGGCAAAAACAGGTGAATTATATGGGAAGTGATCCCAGGAAGCACAGGTGAGGGTAAGGCCAGAGAGAAAGATGTCCCATAAGAATGTGTCCCTAACCAACCACTACCTCAAGCAGGTATAGCGTCCTCCTTTGGAAGATCATGGGAAGTTGCTATGGAGGAAAACCCAGAGCTATTCTAGCCAGACAGATCTACTGCTATATTTAGGTTGCATTTTGAGAATCATAGCATATGTATATTATATGTACTATGTCAGATATATTAACTATGTGTATATATGTTTATTCAGGGAGTCACCAAAATATACAGCAAATAAATTCTAAACATTTATTACACTAAAAGACACATGGTGTCAAAATCTTTCCCCTCACTTGAATACGCTTATCCCATGGCCACTTTCAGCAGCAGTTCTGGACATGTGCCATCTTTATGAAATCTGTTAAAAAAAATAATAGTAATAATAATGTGAATGCTGTTGCTGAGCACCATCCAGCAGGAAGGCAGGCTCAGAAAAACGTATCTGTGTGTCTTCCTCCACTTTATTCACTGGCTCTGGCACTGTGCCTCTTCCGGATCTTCCCAGAAGTCAAAATAACCATGAAAGGGAAACCACTTGAATTATCTCAGCACATCAGGGAAGCCAGGATGGCACAACTAATGACGCTCACGAAAGAGGACTTACAGAACTGCTTCAGAAAGTAGACAGAATCATGAGGAAGTGTACTTGAAGGACTGGGCAATATTTTGAGGGTGGGTGAATAGAAATGTATTTTATTATAATAAAAGTTCTTAATCTAAATATTCACTGAGCTGTTGGTTATTTTTTATCCTAGCTCATATGTGTCAACAGTAATTGAAGACTAGAGAGTACAGAAGGACATAAATTCTCAGGCGTTTTTGAGCCCCAGGACTATAGGAGTGTCTTCCGGCTGTGGAGATCAGCAGAATGCACTGTGAGGGGGCCCTCAGGATACCCAGAGTGTGCTAAATCAGTATGGTCTTTCTATGCTCATAGCCTTGGCAATGGAGGCCACCCAGAGCCATACAGGGCCATACTAGGACACCAGGTTTGGGCAGAAGATGGAGTGACCAGCTGTGCAAGCGTCTTTACTGTCACTTCTGTGCGAAGGACCAGGTGAGTAGAAGCAGGGTGGCAAGCTGAAGACTGTGTCAACAGCCTCAGGGCTATGCCTGTCCATCCGTGACTGGCCCTGGGTGATGAGGGCAGGTGGATGTGGCCAGGAGTGCGAGCCCCCACTGACTGTGCTTGCTCCACTGCTTCTTAGAAAGCCACCTACAATGACCTACACCAAAGCCCAGGGAATCCCGCCAAGTGCCAGGCCCTGCTCATCCTGTGTGGCACATGGACATGGGCACTCAGCCCCATGCAGGTGGCATGGAAGCCATGTGGTCATGCATCATGCAGTCAAGGGAGGGCAGGGACCATGTTCCTGGTTGGGTTTGTTCAGTGCCAGGGGTTACATGGGGTCTCCCCTTGGGAGCCAATTTGCCAAGCAGCTGGGCATAAGCTGCCACTCCCTGTGCCAGGGCTGGCCCAGGAGATGCTGCCCTCTGGCTTTTCAGGATGTGATACCTTCTGCCAAATAAACACGCCACACTCTGCTTCCACCAGAGCCATTTGGGGAATTTGTGGATCTGCAGTTGGTAATGAGTGGAAAAAGTAACATAAAGGAGATGGGGTGAGCAGAACAGCACCCCTGAGAGAAAGCTCTTTTTATAAGGGGGCTCTTCTGCCAGCCTCATTGCATTAAGAAAAAATCCACTTCGAAAGATGGGAACCTACAGAGTCTCCCAACCCCAAAACACTTCAAACAAAGCCATTAATTTTCCCATTCAAACCCCATCCTCCCTAAAGCCATGAAAGTTTTCTTTTACTAAACTCTGAACGCTAATGTGGCTGAAAGTATTCGGTTACCCACACTGAAAATAAAAGAACCAGATGCCAAAAGAAAAATGTAGAAGTCATGAGCACATGTGACAAACGGAGCAGTTTCCAGAGCCTCCTGTAGAAGCAGCATCAGGTGCTTTGCTACGCCGACCTCAGGGTCAAAGTGTCTACGCTTTCAGGACTCCTTTCCCAGCACCTGGAGGTGAGAGGAGCCTAGCTCGCACCGCCCCCTCTCGGGGGACCAAATGGGTCTCTGCTCTTGGGCAGTGGGGCAAAGAACATTTCTGGCCCAGCCTCACATGGCTCCAAACCAGTATTACACAGGAACACACAAAGCCCACGACAGTTGCAAATGCCTTTCTTCATTATGATTTTTTTTTCCTAGAGCTTGCTAATTAAATCATTAAAATTTTATCTTCACTTAACCATAGATAAGAAGCATTTGAAACGTTTAATTAGTATGCTGCAAGAGATACATAAGAGCCAGGAATCTGCAAGTTGGACCCATTAGGAAGGGGAAGAAGATGAGATGGGGGAGGGAAGAGATTAGGAAAATAGGCAGCAAGAGCAGGTGGGATGGTTTATTTACAGAAGAATCACTGCTCTCCTCTGTAAGAGCTGGAGGATGCCTCAGAGGTGCTTGCCTGCCTCTGCCCTGGGCCTCTTCTCATGGGCATTGGCTAAGCACCTAGATATGTTCTGACCGAGGCAGAGAGGGGATGGGGGAGATAGCTCTTGGCTCAGCCTTCTACATGGCATTTCACATTCTGCATACATTATCATGTGGGTCTCTGAGATCTCTGGCCTTCTCCCACTCACAGCCAACAAAATAAAATATGAAATAAAATTCAAGTGGTGCGATGCCAAGGTCAAGCTAATATTCAGCAGGTTGGGGAGAGGGCCCTGGAGTGCCTGGGGAATTAAAGCTGGCAGTTCCTTAGCTGTCCCCAGTGCCTGGCAGCTCGCTAAATGTTTTCTGTGATCTCACATAAGCCCACAACAATTTGGAGTTGGTGTCACCCTCACCATGACTGCGGCCATCCCATGGTTGTATCTTTGTCCTAGTGCTGCTGTAAGAGAGTGCCACAAATCCATGACTCAGGGTAACAGGAGTTAATTTCCCTGTAATCCTGGAGAGCAAAAGTCCAGAGTCTAATGTCATCTGTTCCTGGCCCTTTCTTGGTCCTTCTGGCAGCCCCAGGCTCTCCTTGGTTGGTGACAGCATCGCTCCCATCTTCTCACCACCTTCTCCCTGAGCCTCGTCATTCACACCCTCTTGAGGTGCTTATGCAGTCACGTTAGCTAAGGGACCATTCTAATGTCCTTGGCTTAACCCAATCACCTTTGTGAAGACCTGTTTCTTCCACTAAGGATGTATTCACAGCTCCTGGTGCCAGAGCTCCACCTTACCTTGCTGGGGGACATGGTTTGACCGTAACAGCTCTGAGAGATTTTGAAGGTTGCCCAAGGTCACACAGCTGGATTTCCAGGCAGGTCTGATTTCTGCACCAAGCTCCTGGCTGTTGCACGGCTGAGAGTATGCCTCATGTCTGCTACAGTCTGGGTCAGGAATGTCTTCTAGGGCCCGTATGTTGAAGAAGGCTTGGTCCCCATGGTGGCACTGCTGGCATCGGGTGGCACCTTTACCAGGCAGGGCCTAGTGGGAGGAATTTAGGTCTTTGGGGATGTGTCCTTGAAGGGGATAGTGGGACTCCAGTCCTTCCTCTCAATCATTTTACTCCCTGGCTTATGATGTGAGCTGTGTTTTTCCTGCCATGTACTCTTGTAATAATGTACTGCTTGCCCAAGGTCCAAAGCAATGGCGCTAAGCCATCAAGGACTGGAACTGCCAAGATGGTGAGCTTACTAAGCCTTTCCTCTGTATAAGCCCTTTCCTCTAACATCTCAGGTGTTCTGTCATATAGGCCAGAAGCTGATACAAGGCTTTAAACTCAATGATATCAACAGTCCCCAGAACAGCAGCAGATAACCAGTCAGGATTCCAGGCAGGCTAAAGCCACTGGAAGCAAACCATGGACCTTCTCTTGGGAACAGGAATACTGCCAACTCTGTCTCCACAAACAAGGATTTTGGATGACTCTTTTGGGGGCTCTACCTGCTTCCTTAAGCCCAGTAGCAGCCATTCACATCTACTCCCCAAAACACCAGGCTCTGGGAAGGACCCAGTGTGGGACCAACACATTCCTGCTAACTGAAGCCTGACAATGCTAGGCTCATAGAAGCCTCCTCTAGACCTGGTCTATGTCCTAAGCTGTCAAGCCCCAGCCAGGTGCTCAGGTACTATTTTGGGGCTGAAAAGAAAGAACCCCATAGACCTTCATGGTGTCCCCTTGCTTAGCCTTTGTCTTTTAGGATCTTCTGTCCCCCCACCTCCCATCCTGCTAGGGCTAAGGCCCAGGATGCAGCCTGAGAAAAGAGGCTGGAATAAGGCAGAGGCCAGGTGCTCTCTGACAGCCTGGCATCCACCCTCACTCCCTGGCTGCCCCAGGGTCCATCAGACAAAGCTCTGTGTTAGAAGTAATGGCTCCTGTGCAGAAAGATGGACAGCCCCAGGGCACCCTGGCACACTCATCAACTTTTCTGCAGGAGGCAATTAGAAGAGGGAAGGATTTCCTATTAAACACAGTAATTATTAAAATCCTTTGAGGCATCCTGCAGGAAAGAGTATGCAAAACTTTAAAGAAAACTTCTGGAAGCGAACCCCTATTATACTGTCAAGTTACAGAAAATCACGCCAATGTCAGCACTAACATAACACAATGATGCGCGGCTGCATGTAAAGCGTGGTGACAGCTATTAACCTGATCTGTTTGTTATGAGATAATGAGAGCATGTGATTCTTTGATTTCCACTAACTGCCTTGGGAGCTCAAACCTTCACTCTGGAGTAGGCTTCGGCTAGAACCTGCTATCTGATGCTTGCCTGGCACTTGCGCATGGGTGAGGGAAGCAGGATTTTGCTGCTCCGAGAGTGACAGACTCTTATGTCAGTAGCTTGCTGAAATTTCATAAAAGAGCTGGTGAAAGAGATTGAGCTCAGAGGGACTGGAAAGTGTGAAGCAGTTGGAAAAAGCCATGCAACAAGCTCTCCTCCTTTGTAATCACCTACACCCCAAATCTGCCATTTGATCCTGAGCAGAAAGCGAGGGCACCGGAAGAGGCAGGCTTTGACATGAAACACAGGTTCCAATGCCCGGCTCCTTACCCACAGCAAAGAAAAACCTGTTTCACTACTAGGAGGAATTGTGGGTGTGTCTGGTCAGTGCTGCTTGTATTTCTGGGCACCCAGAGGCAGAGCAAACCATTTTTAGTTCCTTTCTTGTTAGAAGGGAACATTCCCAGGAACAGAAAGCAGAAAGGCCTCTGTGAGTGTGTCCTGGATTTGTTATAGCCCCAAGCAGTCCCTGGGGGCTAGCTATACTGAGGCCCCAGGTGGCAGGTGACAGGAATCTGCAGAGACTTCCTAATCGGCTCTGTTGTCATTCTGGACACTTCACGCCAGCTTCCTCTGGGACTCCTTTTTGAAGCAGTTCTGGAAATCCTCTCTTCTGAGTGTCTTTAACTGCACTGTTGTTGCTGCCTCAGTGTCCTGCATGAAATCAAAATGTTGCTTTTCACGGTCTTTTTCACTTTGGGAAAGAGCCAGAAGTTGCGTGGTACCAGGTCCGAGAAGAGGCACACATTTCGTGGTGCCAGATCTGGTGACGATAATAGATGAAGTCACATCGTCGTGTTTTTCCAAGCCTGTCTTTCCATTCGATGGCACTGACAGCAGCATTCACCATGCTTTAGAACACATCTTATAAAGACACTGATGAAAGAGGACTTCCTGAACTACTTCAGAAAGTGGCAAAAACAATGGGATGCGTGTACTTGAAACAAGGCAAGCATTCTGAAGGGGGTTCATGGCAGTGTGTCTTTCGTTGCAGTGGTTTCCTTTAAACTTAAACACATGCCATAGTTTTTGATCAGCTTTTGCATTTCATATTTCAGAAAAATTATTTTTGGATTTTGTACACACACAATGAGGTATGTAAGGAATGTGACTCAAGACTAGAGAAGAAATTTACGTTTCAGCTAGACCTTAAACACATAGCCTGTGGGGAAATTTATACAATGTTTTTAATGCAACTGGGCTTTAACTGTGACCCACCATATGAAGCCAGGTATGGAATTTTTTTTACTTGTGGCATTATGTTGATACTCATAAAGTTTTGGATTTGGAGGGATTTTGAATTTTAGGGGACTTGGGGGTTTTTTGGTCATTTTGAGACAGGGTCTCACTGTGTAATACAGAATGGCGTTCAGCTCACTTTGTAGCGCAGGCTGACCTCAAGCTCACAATGATCCTCCTGTCTCAGTCTCCTGAGTGCTCGGATTACAGGTGTGTACCACCACACCTGGCTTGGAACTTCAGGGTTTTGAGTGGGGGATTGCTCAGCCTACAGTCATCCTTGCTTAAGTGCTCTAGTTCTGCTGAAATCATTTCCAGACCAAGATCTGTGACCTTGACTCCCCCTGGTCTCCTTCAGAGCTCTGATTCTCTCTCTTTCAGTGACATCATGGGTGGAATGGAATGGTGAGATTGTGTTCTGTTAAAAAAAAAAAAAAAAAAAAAACTGGGACATTTCCCGATGGGCCCTGACGCATGGTGGCTCTCCACAAGCTCAGTTACTTCCGACTCCTCCTTTCCTTGGAATCACCATGATTCCATCTTTGCAAATAATCATTAGAGTCTTACTGAGATATCTGTACTTATCACCTGTTCACTTCTTGAATCCCTGACTCTCTGCTTTCCAGAAGGTATCAGCTCTGGATAACGAGCACAGCTCCCTGCTTTGCCTCCTCCTACCTGCCCCCAAGAAGGCAGTATGATAATCCATCCCTCTGCAGGACAGGACAGGGTGGGTGCAGGACTGTACCTCAGCCAGGATCAGCTGCAGGGAAGGTGGACAGTGGGGCAGAGCCACAAGGGGTCTGTAAAGACAGTAGAGTAGGGGAACATCTGCAGCAGGAATGTGGAAGACTCAGAGAGCAGCCCAGACAGTTCCCAGGAGGCTGGCTTTGATGCCAGCCCACAATTTTGTTCAGAGTCAAAGCAAAAGAATCAATTTATTAGCAAGCACACAGTGTCAACTTCTCCCCGGGAAGTTCACTGAAAGAGGCTGAACCTGGAAGCGCCTGTGCCCAGCAATGAATCACCATCTCCTCGTTGATCTTTCGTACCCCACATTCCATCCAGCTACCTTGGGCTGGAGAAATTAATGCATAACATCCTTAAACTCCTGGAGTGCTTTGAAGTTTTCAAAGAGCCTTTACTTGCATTGTCCTGAGTGATCCTTTGGGCAGCCCCAGCAGGCAGATGGCCCAGGAGGCTGGGGCGAGATGGGCCCATGTTACAAATGGAGAGAGACGAATAATATAATACGGCCAGCACTGTTCCCAAAGTCCACTGGGCAAAGAAAAGTGGTTAGGATAAGACTCTGGTCTCCTGTCTTGTTG
>NDGN011552523.1:0-10671 GCA_002564285.1 Tympanoctomys barrerae | reverse complement strand
CTCTCTCTCTCTCTCTCTCTCTCTCTCTCTCTCACACACACACACACACACACACACACATTCACTTTTCCCTTCTTTCCTTTCTCCTTCCCCCAGAAGATTTTTTTTTAAACTATATTCTGGGTCAATGAGATAGCTCAGCAGACTAAGTGCCTGTTTGGGAAAGCTCAGGGACCAGGGTTCAATCCCCAGTCACACCGGCCTCACCCCCAGCGTGTGCTGAGCCAGCAGCCGAGTCTGTGTGTGGTGGTACATGCCTGTAATCCCAGCACTGGGGAGGCTGAAAACAGGAGGATCGTTATGAGTCCAAGCTGCATAGTGGGAAGGCAATCCAGACCGGAGCTGGAGGCAATCAAGAGCCAAAAACAAACAAACAAACAAACAACAACAACAAAAACTCTTAGGGGGCCTGCCCATTAGCTCCTCTGTTTCTTTTCTTTCTTTCTTTTTTCTTTCTTTTTTTTTTTTTTGTATTTTTGGGAAGTCTACAGGGTGTTCAGGATCTCACTACTAGATCGGACTCAGTGATCTGCCTGGTTACAGCCTCAGAAGTGCTGGAATTACAGGCCTGTATCACCAGGCCCAGTCTCAATTGCCACTCAGCACACCCCGGGGGTGGGGCCAGCACAGCAGGCCTGGGGATTGAACCTCCAGCCCCTGCTTGCAGGTGCTTTAATCTGCTGAGCTATTTGGCCGGCCCTCCAAATGATCCATTTCTACTCAGGTTAAATATTTTTACTACTGTCATTTCCTGGATGGTAGTGAGTACTGAACACTGTCTCACTAGGAGTCACGGTCTCAGATTGTCCCACTGTTACTTGGCTAAAGGCACAATGTACTTTAAGTGGCCAGAGCACAACAAACCCAAAATAAATATTAAAGGTTATTGTCTCCCTTGCTTTTTATTTTTATTATTATTTTTATTTTATTTATTTATTTATTTATTTTTGGCAGAACTGGGGATTGAACTCAGCCCCTTGCGCTTGCCAGGGAAGCACTTATTCCACGGAGCCATCTCCCCGGCCCTTGTTGTCCCCCTTTCACAAGTGTGGGAAATGAAATGCCCAAACCTTCAGTGATTCCAGGAAGCCCAGAATACTTTCAGCCATAGACACTTTCAGCCACCAAATCTGTGCACACTTCTTTTGTCCTACAGTGACATGGTGTTCTTTTTCTTCCTTTCACCAAGATCTAACTCTAGAGGCACACTTGTGCTTGCCAGGCAAGCGCTTACTCTACTGAGGCATCTCTCCAGCCCCCTAAAATGTAATTTTCATGTCATTTGTTTATTAGTTTATGCAGTAAATATTGAATGAAAGCTTGATACAAGATGGTCAGGCACAGGGCAGATGGCAGTAACAAAACAAGTCCCTAGGAAACATAAGTCCAGTGGAATAAGATAGGCAGTAAACACAACAAACCAATAACATAGTCGTTTTATGACTCATGAGAAAATAAATCAGGGTCAGAGGGAAAAAGTGAATCTCACCTGAGAAGGTAACTTTTGAGCAAAGACATGCAGGGGAACAGAGGGTGAGCCATGAAGAAATCTTACAGAATAATACTGTAAGCAAAGACAGCAGCCAGGCCAAAGCCTCTGAAGCAGGAAGGTGGTTGTACATTTGAGAAGGAAGAATACCCCACTCCGCCCCCACCCTGTACCTATTCTACAGTGTATCCAGTCACAGCTGAGCCACAAAGAGACAGGTAGATGTCGGCACATATTGCTTTGCTTCTTTAAGAGTTGGTGTGAGGGGGGGGATCCCCAAAAATACACCCAAAAATATATTTACGTACTGCCTATTCAAGGATATTCCAAGGCCTAGTGACAGAGGACTGGATTATCTCACTCAATGTGCCTCTAGAGTTAGACCTTGGTGAAAGGAAGAAAGAGAACACCATGTCGCTGTAGGGCAAAAGAGGTGTGCACAGATTTGGTGGCTGAAAGTATCTGGGTCCGAAGTTCCAGTCAGTGGCACATACAGAAGCGGGGCTCCTCTCCCTGAATCCTACTCCTTGACACAAAGTTGTCAGTTTGTCCCAGCTCAGCCTCCAGCCTCTGACTGGGGATTCTTAACAGGAAACATGAGGCAAGGAGTGACTCGTAGGCTGAGCAATCCAATGGACTAACTGAGTAAGTAGGCAGAAATGAGGACTAGTGAGTTGAAGCTGCAAGAAACTTGGGTTTTCTGTCATTGCACACCACACGACTGGTAGGCAAGAATGAGCACCCCAGAAAGAAGCTCTGGAATTCCTCAGAGGACAGGAGAGAGTCTGAGCGTGTCCTGATCCCATCCTGGAACTGTGCAGGGACCTCCTTCCCTTGGCCTTGGGCTATCTAGGCTGGATTTCTGCATGAATCTGTTGACTTGAGGCCATGGGCTGTGCTGTTGGGTCAGTCATTGGGAGGGTCTGCTCAAAGACCCCAGGAAGGTGATCAGAGCTTGTATGGCTCCATGCTGATTACAAAAGCATTCTTTAGGTCCCACTATGCAAGGAGAACCAATTCCAAGTGTGATTCAGATGTGAACCAGAACCCTTGCTCTTGCCACCTGTCTAGAGACCTCAAGTCACGAGGAGCATCCCTGAGTGTTTTGTCTGTCTGCCCTCCACAGGAATGAGAAGCTCCAGGCATTCCCTTAGGCCAGAACCTATGAGATAGCTGTGGGTTGTTCCCTGGCTCTTCTCACACTCTATCTGGTACCTGACTTCTTCTCCACTACAAGAACACTTTCCACTGGGCTGGGTGTAGCTCAGTGGTAGAGCTTGCCTGGAATGCATCAGATGCTAAACATTTATTTTTTTGTACCCAGCACGGAAGAAGAAATTCTTCTCACCATCTAAAACAGTTGTGTTCATTGTAGCTAGGAAATAGGGCTTCAAAGGAATAGTTCAAGTGCAAGTTCAAAGTGATTTTCTTCTCTTTTCTCAAATTAAGAGCTTTCCTGTGTAAGATTCTTTAAGGACAAAAGGAATCACAGATGGATCAGAGGAAGTCATGCTTAGGAAAGTTTCGAGGTGGATTTCTTCAGGATTTTCTGGAGTGTTCCAATCAGCCTGGCCCAGCTGCACTCCCAGGAGATCTGGGCAGGATTCATTCACAGCAGGGAGGCCTGAGCCAGAAGAAGCAAGCTTTCCTCTCTGCCCTGGAGTACACAGGTGGCTGAGGCGTGGGGACTAATCCGGCCTTTAAATTCTATTCTTCCCTGTGTTCCTGGTCCCGTGTCTGATGATCAGAGATGCACCATTTATAAAGAGTTTCATCAAAGTCTTGCTTAGACACGAGAGGAACTGTTTCAGGCAGCCACACTCCTTCTGCTTTGAAGACTGGCACAGACAAACAACAGATAAGAGAGTACTTATGTAGTTCAATGGACGACGTGGTCTGTAAAGAGCTCAGAGGAGGCCGGGGAGCAAAGCAGAAGAACAAACACCAGCTTGATAGCTGGTGTCCCCCAGAAGCTGAAATATGATGCTGAGGATGAAACAGCTGGCCCTTCTTGAGTGCTGGCTTTTGGATACGACCTCATCTACCCTTTGCAGCAAACTTCGAGGCAGTAACTATTGCTGAACTCAAGTTATAGACAAGAAAAAAACGAGCCGAAGACCTTGACTCATGGAGCCCAAGGTCAAGGAGTTAGAGGGGATAGGAGCAATGCTAATCAGTACTCTGAGCTACTCACTCTCTCAATTACCCTCACACTGAGCCCTTTGCACTGTTCCTGATGATCAGAGGACCTGTGAGCCCCAATTCTTGTGCCACACGTGGCAATAGCACAGACCCAGCTGTACCCTGGCAAGGAAGGGAAGAGCAAGGGGAAACAGTGCATTTGTAAGTTCATTTTTCTGTGCAGTAAACATCTGTCAGGGTCATGAAACCAAGTCCACCTCTGATTCGGCAAAGTTCCATGTATAAAAAGGTGCTCAGCATCAGCATCATTAGTCGCTAGGGAAATGCAAATTACAACCACAGTGGGATACTGTGGTACACCCACTAGATGACCTCCATCAAAACCCAGAAAATAACAAGTGCTATCAGGACATGGAGTAATCGGAATTCTCCCTCATTGTTGGCAGGAGTGGAAAATGGTGCAGCTATATTGGAAATCAGTGTGGCAACACCTTGAAAAATTAAATATAGGGTTACTATATGATGCAATAGTTGCAGTCCTAGATAAGCCCCCAAAAATGTCAAGGTAGACATTAAAACAACAATGTATGCAGCAGTCCTTCCTTATCTATCCAGTGACTTCCTATGGTTTCAATTGCTTGAGGTCAACCTCAATCCAAAGGTAGCAAATGAAAATTCCCAGAAACAAACAATTGAGAAGTTTCAAATTATAGACGTAGAGGTTGTAAAGTGTTGTCTTGCTTCACCGTGCCTGGAAGATGAATCATCCCTTTGTCTAGCGTATCCATGCTGTATATGATACACGCCCTTTAGTCATTTAGTAGCCATCTCAGTTATCAGATCAACTGTCAAAGCATCGCAAGGCTTGTGTTCAAGTAGCTTTCATGTAGTAACCTAACAGGAAGCCGTGGTGACCTCATCGTCCATGGGCACTGTCTCATTCTTGCGGGTGTATATCATTACACATCGAAAGAAAGGTGAGAGCTTTAAAATAAGGAATCTTGCAGAGAGAGAGGCACACACAAAGAGACAGAGACGCAAAGAGACAGAGAGAGAGAAACAGAGACACAGAGAAAGAAAGATTACACTTGCAAAATTTTTATTACAACATATTGCTATAATTGTTCCATTTTGTTATTAGCTATTGTTAAATTCTTACTATGGCTGACTTACAAATTAAATTTTATCATAGGTTTGTATGAGAACATTTTATATGGACAGTTTGGCACTATTGGGGATTTTAGAGCATATCCCCTATGGCTAAGGGGGTACTATCATACACAAATGTTCACAGCAGCACTATTTGAGATAGTACAAAAGTGGAAACAACCCAATTGTCCATCAATAAACAAATGGATTGGCTATATGGAGTATGTACATATATTGGAGTATTATTTAGCCATAAAAACGAATGTAGTGCTGACACACAATATAGTATGGATGGGACTCAAGAGCATGCTTATCAAAGAAGTTCCTGACAAGTGGTCACAGTCCATGATTCCATTTATGTGAGGCACCTAGAGCAGGTAAATCCATAGAGACAGAAAACAGTAGCTTCCAGTAGCTCTGGGAAGTGAGGCTAGGCAGTTACTACATAATGGACAGAGTTTGCTTTGGGGGTGATGAAGCACTTCTGAGCTAGACAGGTGACTGTTATGCAATACTGTGAATGCACCAAATGCAACTGAACGATGCTTTTCAATGCTTAATTTTATAATATTTGAATCTTACCTCAATTTGCTTTTTAAAAGACAAAACTAAACAGATTGTACAAGAGGGGAGAGGTGTCATGTTGACATCTGTACTTCTAAAAACCCAAGTGCTTTCCTGAGTGTGATTCAGCACAAGTCACAGCTGCCACCCCACAGTTGACTAAGCTCTTAGAAGAGGGGTTGCTATGTGGGGTTCACTACCATAGGGCCCATGCCCCAATCCAGATGAATGCTTTTCTGCAGGGATAACAATCATGTTTAGCATCGCAGGCAACTTCTAATGCATACTGACGTTGTGTCTGGTGCTCCACAAATATTTATTGAGTTCCTACTTTGTGCCGGTTGCTTCTCCAAGCGTTGGGTGGTGTCAGTGAAGGAGCAGGTATCTGTGCTCATGATTCTTCCACTCCAGGAGGGAGAGGCACCAGGGCAGTAGCTGTGAGTATTACACCAGGCACATGTGAAGGCCGGTCCAGAAAGCACAGCAGGGGTGGACAGCAGCAGGGTGAGCGACGACGAACTGCCTGAGAAGAGAGACAGACGCACAGCCTCGCTGCGGTATCCATACGACACTGAGCGGAGACCAGAATGAAATAGAAAGACGTAGAGGGAGAGCAGCCGGGCAGAGGCGCCGCACATGGAGAAGCCGGGAGAAGCAGCAGGGTCCCCGGCAGCCGGAAGGGGAGAAGGGCCAAAGGAGGCTGTGAGAGGCCAAAGCTGTGCGCGGATGTCAACACGCGGGGGACCCACAGGTCACTCTGAGAATTCTCTTGTTTTATTGTTTTCTGAAGCTCTGAACAGTTTGGTAACAATTTCAAGATTCTCCAGGTATTAAGCTGAGGGGTGAGACTTAACACAGGTTTGGTGACCTCAGAAAACCAAACCCTAAACAAGCAAACGACAAAACCCTACTACAGAGCTCTTACTTAAGGAAAGCCAGCTCAGCCTCCTGGGCCAGTCTGACCCCGCAGCAGGAGCTACACATGCTGTTTAAGTCCTGCATTTTCTTTTTTTTCTCAACTGTTAGAAAATGCACTTTTTAATTACTTAAAAACAATACCACACATCAAATTTCCCTTACCTCTACAATTCAGTTATACCCAAACATTATAAAACCAAATAGCCTCCTGCCCACAAGTGGGGGTAACAGTAAGATGCTGAGAATTCACAAAGGTGAATGCTGAAGGTCAGGGCTGCGGTGGNNGAAGGTCAGGGCTGCGGTGGTAGGTCACAAGTGTTCCATGCACGCACACTCCAGTGCTTTTCTCTTCTGCTTGTTAAAGTATTTTATAGGAAGTTTTTCCAAATGCTTTCTACCCAGACACCAGGCTTCTTTAGTGCTATACAGCCCCATAAAAATGTGTGTGTTCATCTCACTGATGGGAATAAAAATAACCTCTTTTATTTTTTATTTGGTCATGAAGTAAAACCATTAGATTCTTTTAGGAATACTTGAGGAAAACGAGAGGAGAGGAAATACCTGGGCTTGGCTCAGTGTTGGTGTCTGCTTATCTCTCCAAGACTATGACTTCCAGAATTCAATCTGATGCCACTACAATGATTAGTAATTTTTTTTCAGTTGATAAGAAAGAAAATACTCAATAGTCATAAGAATGGTTAAAAGGTTTTTTACCACAGGTAAATTTTTGTCTTTCACCCCCAAAAATACAAAACAAACATAACTTTGAATGATAACTCTGTTGGATATACTAGCGAACTCATCTGCTTGTTCCTATGCAGGTTTAAAGGAAACAGATATCAGGAAACTTTTTTAGTAATGTTGTAGACATAAGCAGCTGGACCAGGGCAGCTGAGCTGAGGTCCAAGGATCCTCTGATTGTATGTAACTAAGCATGGCTGTCATTTTCCAACTTCCCACAACTGAACACATTTGCCTGCCTCGGAAACTACAAAAAGAGGAAAACTGCATTTAATTCCATGGGATTTAAAGCATCTTCCCTTCCCTAGAGATCCAGATTGGTGAGAATTGCTAGGGGCTGCTGTGTCTTCCAGTATGGACTCCCATTAGCAGAGGATCTGGGGAAAGATAGCAAATTGGTCCTGGAGCCCTCATGAAAGGAGCGGGTGACGCCACTGGATGGCATGCATTTGGTGGAGACAAGATAATTCCTTGTGGCTGTGGCAAAGCAATGACACCCCTGCTGGGGGACCACCTGGGGGCAGGTTGAAGTAATTGGCAGAGATACCTGATGCTGCAGCAGGAGGAGGAATCACTCCTGGGGGTCCAGAAACAGGCTCTACCTTGATTCCAGAATCTGTGGTTCCACCCTTCTCTTTTTCTTCCCCCTTGCTGCCTGCATAGTTCCCATTTCACATTGAGGCTGCGGCCATTGACAGTCAACTTATCAAGGGACTTCTCAGTAGCTGCTTCTACAGCTACTCCTGTGGCAAAATGGACAAAAGCTCACAGCTGTCTCTACACAATAGTGACCATCTGGATGTCTCCAAACTGGTAGAAACGGTTTCTGAGATCTGTGGGAGGAATGGAGTCACCCAGGCCACCAACACATAGTGTGGTCCTTGGCTTATACTCTGGTGGCCTAGACAGGCACTGTCGACGCCGGCTTTGAAAGCATCTCTGCTCCAGTCATTCATTCAGCCATACCGGTCCCTGATGTTCTGGTCAGCAAGAGGTCATCTGGATTTGTAGGGCACTCTCTTCCTCTTTTATACTGTCCTTTAACCAGAAGAAGCAAATGTGGCACTGATTCCTTTCTCGGTAGGGTATGGGCTGGACCAGCATAAGCAGCATGTCCCTGGTAGTTGTGGCCTTCCCAAGCATGTCAACTTCCCATGATCCATCAGAGTTAGAAATTCCTCTATTGTGTATGTGGTGCTTTCTGTTGACATCTGGTTCTGGCATCATCTTTAGAAGGCGGTCCTGCATCACAAACCTGAATGAAGAGGTCTGAGAAGCAGTCCAGCAGACATTCTTCAGTTCATAGTGGGGTTGGCACACTTCAACCCAACTTGATGCCAGCAAAACACTGCAAAATGGCCTGTGACAGATTTTGCCGTTCTTCCCATACTTTTCTTTGGCCATCAGCATATATGGGTGCAATGTGTGATACACTATGTCAACTTGAGAAGTTTAGAAGTGACTCAGTAGGGGGCCAGGACCCTCACTTTGTAAACATCCTCATCTTGTTCAAAAGGAGGGCACAGAGATGTGTGAGTGCTACGCCCGCCCAGTGCAGGGGAGCCTGCTTACAGTGTAAGAGCGGAAAAGAAGCTCACTCGCCCCTTTCTGCTCTTGCTGCTTTGCTGTCTTTCACTACAAGCACCCTGACTTGGAGCCAGCTGATTATGGACTGCAACCTCCCCAACTAAGCTAAAGAAACCCTTCTTCTTTAACTTTGGGTGTCAGGTATTTTGTCCCAGCAGCAAGAGAAAAGTGACCAAAATAACAGGTTTTCTCTAAGAAAGGTCTAGCATAGATAATGGATGTCCACATCCTCCCAGTTCTGTTTGTTGTAGGTATGGGAACCCAGAGAGGTCACCATTTGAGAGCCCACAGGAGAAGCAGCAGCTTCAAGTGAGGAGAGAGGACCACTTTGCAAATCCTGACATTGCCTGGATTTGGAACTCCTTTGGTTAATACTGCTGTCCTGGCTTGCTACCCTTGAGGTCTCCTTGGGGTTTCTGTCCTTAGTCAGCTAGCTCTAAGACAGGATGGTGGGCAGGCAAAAGGCAGCAAGCAGAAAGCCTACTTCTCCTTTTTATCCCACCCAGCCTTTTCCATGGGCCACTTACACCTAGTGTGGGGCAGGCATAACCCTGGCAACATAGCCTTAATCCAATTCATACACCCTAATGCAGCCACCTTCAAAGCTTCTCACCTATGGCCACATGAGAACACAATGGACACCTGCAGGCAAGGGTGGCAAAGAACCATCTGCACTGGAGAGCCAATGGATCCAGCCAGAGGTGAAAGACCCTGAGCTCAGAGTAGGGCACCTGCATTTTCAGCAGAGCCTCAGGAAAGCAGGGAGGCTTGAAGAAAGGGAGGACGATGGGCCAGCCCTGGACCCTCCAGAGCTCAGCTTGGCCATCCTGATAACTTGTAAGATGAGGGCTGGCAGAATAGTTCAGCAGATTAAAGCACCTGCAAGCAGGCGCAAGGGCTGGGAGTTCAATCCCTGGGCCTGCCCTGTTGGCCCTGCCCCCAGGAACACACTGAAAGGGCAATTGATACTGGGTGTGGTGGTGAGCCTATAATCCCAGCTATTGGGAGGCCTTAAACAGGCAGATCACTGCGAGTCCAATCTAGTAGTGAGACCTTTCCCTAACAAGCAAACAAAAACAAACAAATAAAAAACTTGTGAGATAATTCTATTGAGAGTCTCTTCTACCAATGAGGAAAACAGAGGCACATACAGCTCTTTAAGTGGCCAGGAGTCTCAAGGGGGCCCAGTGGAAGAGTTGACATTTGGATTCAGGCAATCATAAGCCAGCATTAAGATTTTTATCCCCAGAACCATATTTATTGCCTTTGTCATAGGTTTCTAGATATCCGGCCACCCTATTTCTCTCCATCCCATGTTTAAATCCTCAAAGCTTTTTCTCCACTGGCCCTCAAGCCATCCCCTATGCCAAGCCCTCCCATGCTGCCTCACAGCTGCTCTTTCCCTCTCCTCCACACCCAGTGCCTCACTGACAGTTTCATTCTCTCACTCACACGCCTGGAATGCAAAGACAACCAGACAGTGCCCCACCCTCAGGGAGCTTACTGTCTCCTGGGCAAACAGAGGTGAACAGACAGTTATGATAAGCTGGGTTAAGTCCGTGAGAAAGAAAGGCACCAGGTCACTTCTAGAAATGGGATGGAGTGGATGTTGGACAACCTGAGAAAGTTGGGCAAGTCTTCCTGGAGAATGACCAGAGAACCCAACAGGATGGAATTTGGGACAAATATCAAGAGTTCAGCCCCTAGAGATAGGTCCTACTTTGTGTTATGGTTTGGATCTTAAGTATTCTTCAAAGGCCATGTACTGAAGGCTTGGTCAACATCCTGAGGCATCACTAGAAGATGATAGAACCTTAAGAGGTGGGACCTAGTGGCAGGTAAGTCTCTGAAGGTGTGCTCTTGAGGCAAGTTAGGAACCAAGTGCCTTCTTTTTTTTTTTAATTTTAAAGAAATCTTGTTTTTATCATAAATTCAATCATTTTTGAACATAGTAGCAAGTATAACATAAATGCTGTAACTAACATTACTCTTGACTACTGGGAGGGAATTGAACTAAGAACAGGACTTTTGAGAGATTTCTGAAAGATTTTTAACATTTGGAGAGAGTGTAAACAGGAGGA
>NDGN011552522.1:861-15673 GCA_002564285.1 Tympanoctomys barrerae | reverse complement strand
CTGGCAAGCGCAAGGGCCTGAGTTCAATCCCCGGTTCCGCAAAAAAAAAAAAAAAAAAAAGTGATCTACTTTGGTGACCATTGTTGCACAACCATATATACCCCAAATCTCCAAACTGTACCCCTTATGAGGCTTAATCTTATGTGAATTACTGCATATCTCAGTAAAGCCACTGTAAAAAAAAATTTGATCTTAAAGCCGCAAGCTGCAGCCTTCAGCCATCTTGACTGTACTCTCGTAAGACATCTCACTGTACTGTAAAACTGCTCCACCAAACCACTTAAAAGTCTTAACTCACAGCATCAATAACATATAATAAATATTTTCTAATCCTTAAATTTGAGGATAATTTATTATCCATCCTTAGCAAACTAATACAATGAACTCTCTGTGTTATGTGCTTGATATCTAAAGAATCAAACACAAGTTTGTCTTATATGAGATAGCACAGAAACTTAATGATTTGAGCGTTAATGAGGTCATCAAATGTCTTGACATATATTATAGTGACAAGTTCAAGACTTTTGTTACATTTTTCTGCTTAAGTGTTTTTGTAATCTGCCCAATCACATCTCATTTTCTCTGTAGATTTCCATAATAATACATATTTAAAAACTTGCAAAAAACATTCATCTTTTAAGGTTTTGTACATTAATCTACAAAGTGCTCTTTAAGTGGAAAAGAGAAAACTAAACTTAAAAAAATTAAACAGATCTGTTTGGTCATGGAAGTTGGGGTTATGAACAAATGCTTCACAAAAAAAGAAATATAAATGGCCAATAAATGTGTGAAGAAATAGTCAACATCACTCAGAGAAATGTAAATGAAAACAACACAGATTCCATCTCATCCTGAAAGAATGGCTATCGTGAAGAAAACAACAACCAATAACAAATGCTGGCAAGGTCTAGGAGGAGGTTCTTCATTGTTTGTGTCATTATTACTGGTAAAAGTACTGTGGAAATCAGTATAGAGAGTCTCCAGAAAACTAAAGCTAGAAATGCCATTTGACTCTGTTATTCTCCAAGTTCCTTTTTTTAAGAAATAAAGACATCCTAGTACAGTGAAACATGCATCACCATGTTTATAGCAGCATTCTTAAAATAGTTAAATCTTTGAAGTAACCTATACTACTCCATCAATAGATGAATGGATTTAAAAATGTGTCATTTTCACACAGTGTAGTACTGCTTTGCCGTAAAGAAAAATCATTTGTAGGAAAGTAGATGCACCTTGAGACCATAATGTTATGTGAAATAAACTAGACACGTGAACTTAAATAGTGCATGATTTCTCTTACATGAGACCCTAAGTATAAGTAAAAAGAAGAAAGGGGAATAGGAATGAAGAGATGAAGGAAGGAGGAAAGCAAGGGAGGAACTGGGATGAGGAAAGGATTTAAGATGTGTTATTTACATGTCCGAACTCCCCACAAGGAGTGTTAATCTATGTACCACATGTACGTACTAATAAAGAAAATTAGCTAAAATAATAAAATAAATCTAGGGTAAAAGTCTCACAAAACAACTTACCTCTATGAAATGTTGCTCCATAGTCTAAAAGCAAAGACAGTTTTTATAATGATCAGTGTGCATATCAAAGTGCTTCTGATGTAGCTGGGTCTTCTTTTATTGAGACATTACCCTCATTCACTTGTGTACACATTCTTAAGTTCACGCTTGTACTCCTTTTTGTTGAAATGGTTGTTCAGGGTTATAAATGCTGCTTCTAGGTCTGGGTTTTGTTTATGGGTCTTTCTCCATGTGCATTGTTTCAGGGAAATCAGAATCAATGACCAATTGTGTGTTTGACTGTTTTCTGAAGAGTGGGGATCCACAGAATTATCTATTAAAGAGCAGTCCCATTGTCTAGCAAGGAACTGATATCTTCCATAAAGAAGGCATGCTGTCTAGAACCCACCCTTTCCTTGGACTACTCTGGGTATTAGCCAATGAAACTTTACCACTGTCCTACACCACCAGCTAACTCTGTTCTTGAGCCTGTCCCTTGAGCCTGCTGCCTGTGGCTGAAGTGTGTTAGACTTAGGGGCCAGTTTCTTTCCCTTTTGTAAAGTACATCCTCAAAATCCAAGTCTCATGATGAAGAATTTTGGCTTTCTTCTTCCAGCACTGTTCCTGTGCACATTTGCCAGAAGTGACTTTGGCAGGCCCCATTTTCTCACGGATGTGTTCTCTTTCTATTTTAGTACTATATCATCAGGGTACAAACAAGTAGAGTGCACTAAAATGTCTCCCACCACCTGTCTGTCACTGAAGCTTTCACTCCCTTATGTGCTCCTTTTCTGTGCTGGTTTAAAAGACAGTCCCCAAAGTCTAGGGTTGAGTAGCAGGAAGCTAAATGATGAATTCTGAAGCTCTTAACACATTGCCTTTTTAAATGGGCCATTTGAACAATTCAGGAACCAAATGGGAGAGCAAAGTACATTAAAATCACTGAAAAGATTAACACCTGTTTCCAGTCTTAAAAGAAATTGGAACATGTGGTCTATATCTAGAATAAAACCATTTACTCTCTCACATTTAGATATTTTATTCAAATCTTCAGTTCTATATGTGCAGCACCCACATGCTTATGGGTTTGTTTCGCTACAGGATTCCACACAGAACTTGGAAGACAGAGACGTGATGAATGGTATACAGACGGAACTACTAACGTCGCCAAAAATGAAGGATACACTGAGGTATTTTCTTCATGCAAATTGGTATATTTTTGTTTATTTTCGCTCAATCCTGGTTTATTTAATAGTTTTTAACTGGTTTTATTTTACAGGAAAGACCAAGATAAGTAGAACTGTAGCATGAAACATGTTCCAGTTGTGACATTAATTTCATAGTTATTCTTTTTCTTCCATTATGAGAACTCGCTGACAAACATGTATGTACAAGTGATCCTCAATCTTTCCAGCACTCTTCTGCAGCCAATATTTTTTAATTGCTTTTCCTTCTCTTTGAGCAGCAGGTTGAAGTGAACACTTCCTCAGAGTGCACTGTGGTGCAATGCTTTACTTTGAGCCTAGTTCTCTGAGTACAGCTTTATATTGTTTGAATAATCTTGCAGTACTTCACTTGATTCATATAAAATAAATCCAGACTCTCAGTCAGATTTTTTCATGGTATTAATGAAAGTGGCTCATGATTTGAAGTCACTTATGCCTATGTTTGCCAGAACTGCATTTCTTGTGTGCTAACTGTCCAATCCTAAAGTCAAAGTAGTTGCTACCTGTTCAAATCCCAGCTCAACTGCTTATTTTATCTATGAATTTATGCAAGTTCTTTGCCTCAATTTCTTCTCTGTAAAATATAAATATTATTAATACTTTCTTCAATGGGTTTATGCAGGACTATTATCCTGCTGTGTGTTCATTTCATTATTAATATAGATAAGGTACTTGGAATAGTGTTTGGGTTATAGGGAGACCTGCCTATTTGCTGCTTTTGCTACTACAGTTGTTACTACCATTATTTCTGCTACAGGTTGAGTACTCTGCACCCAAACTTCTAGGGACCAGAATTGCTTCAGATTTTGGACTTCTTTTTGATATGGCAATATTTGCATAATCCCAAACTCTCAAATATGAAATGCTCCAAAATCCCAAACTTTTTGAGCAGTATAGCAGCCATGCAAGAGCTTCACATTTTGGATATTTTAATAGTGTTGCTGGTCTTATGTTATTTTTATAATTGTCATTATCATTTCTTTAAATTGCTTCAAATTTGGCACAATGGTAGAGATTTTGCATGTAATATATGGTTATTTAGCATTAGCAGGCAATGCTGCTGAGCATGGTGGCCATTCAGCTAGTGCATTCTTTTCCTTGAGTCCAGTTACTAATAGCTGACATTCAATAAGCATGAAATTACATTTAAAAATTATTATCATTTATCACACAGTTTCACTGTGTGTTCTCAAATTTGTGTCTTATGGCCATATGATCATAATTATTTTTATTTAGGCTATTTCTCTGATTAATGAGCTGCCCAATATTAGCAATTTGATGTAAAAAATCTCCAACACTGTCTTTTCAGAAGTTTGATAATATTGTTTTGGAAGGTAGTTGTAATATATGGAGTGCTCTTACTCTGTTTGGTTTTAGCATTGTTTTTCAAGTGTTAGCCTTTTGAAAAGTTTGCAGACACCTTGGATAAATGCTACATCGGTACCTATCACAAACTGAACACTTATTTGGTTTATGGTTAAAGGAAAAAAAATAGCTAAACTTTTTCTGGGTACAGGGAATTTTGAGAAATAGAACAGAGTAATTATTTTTTTCATTCCTAAACTATATGTATGTAACTATAATTTGACTATCAAAACAACCTCTTAATTTATTAGTTGGTGAAGCAACTTCAATTCAGAACAAATATAGAGATAGTTTATTTCTATGAATCTATAAACTTAAAACTTATTTGTGTGCACCTTCTGGGTCCTTGATTATTTTTATTTCATGCCACACAATCAGGGCTAAAAATCACTGTATAGTGAGTGCCACAACTGAATTCAGCTTCCATCCAAATTCAGAATATGGAATGAGTACAAACTCTAGTCCTTGCAGACTCCTGGTCTTTGCAGACCTGAGGCTGCACAAGAGCAGGAACTACCTTTGGAATATAGCATGTCCAGCTAACAGGAAAGCTTGAAGACCAAGGTTCTAGCAGAACCGTTGTTTTGAGCTGGCATGAGATAAGAAAAAAACAGGTAAATATTGATTATGATGCTACTTCCAGCTACATTATATGGCCAGCATCTTTCTCAAGTGGGGACTTTCAATACTGCCCCACATACCTTAGTTTTATCACAGGACTTTGGGCACACTTCGTGCAGGTGGTGTAGAAGCTAAGAAAATAATTTTCAGAGTCCATTTCAATATGTCATGAACCAATTTCTATGCCCACAGGCATTGCTAAAACATTTCTTGTCTCTTCAGACATAAGCTACTATTTTTCTTCTGACTATCAGTCTCTCCTTATTCTAATTGTTCCCATGTATTACTGCTAGATAAAATATCTAAAGCCTTCCTTAGTTCCCCTGGGTTTTAGTTAATCCCTACATTTGAATATGGACTGTGCTACTAACTACCTGTGCCAGTTTTGGACTAATTAACCTCTTTTAAATGTTTTCTTCTTAAGAAAAATGAGTGCCATGATTATATAGATTGAGAAGATTAACTAAGATACATTACAAGCAACAACTTAGCACAGTTCTAAATGAAAGGCTAGAGAAGCATTAATTGCTATTGTAATTATCATGGTCATTATTAAATATTCTGCATCTTGTTGTAACTGTTTTCAAACAAGACAATCCTTCAAAGTATTTTAACACATAATACAGGTCTTGGGATATATTGGGTCAGTGAATGAGTGAATGGTATAATAAATTGCTCCATAAATCATAACTTTGAACTCATCCATTATTAATAAAGCATTTTATTCAAAGAAAAACAGGGCCAGCCAAATAGCCTAGCAGATTAAAGTGCCTGCAAGCAGGTGCAAGGACTAGGGGTTCAATCCCCAAGCCTGGCATGCCAGCCCCACCTCCAGGGCACAATGAGACTGCAATTGAGAACGGGCATAGTGGCGCATGCCTGTAATTCCAGCTGTTGGGAGGCTGTAAACAGGTGGATCACTACGAGTCTGATCTAATAGTGGGGCCAGAACACCTTGCCAACCCTTCCCTAAAATATGTCTAATAGGGCATGCCCTGTAAATCACTATGTGGTTTACTTGGATCTGAAGACTGTAAAGCAACCATTTCTTGGGTATTTTTTCTAAAACGTACACTTTGAGCTTCTTTTCAAATAGTAAGCAAATGTATGGAACACTGTCCCTCCTTCCTAGCTGCTATTCTGTTTCCCACCCCACACAGTAGTTCTCAACTCCTGCTTCCCTAGGTTATCCTGCTCCTGATACAGCTCTTCGTCTGAGCCTAAAATTGCCATCATATTTTATCCTATCTTCTCTCCTGCCTATGACAGCTACTCATTCGGCAAATTATTTGTAGAGTTCATCTCAAATTATCTTGAACTTGTCCTCATGGTCTCATGCTTTATTCTGTAATCATTGCTGAAGCCTGTGTTCCCTCAAAGGTAGATTATTGTAGTAATTTACTAACTCTTGTCTCAAGTGCCAATCTCTCCCTGGCCCTTTCCTTTTCTCATCAATCCCACATATAAGTGTCAGACAGCTGTCTAAATTACAGCATTTATATCACTGTTGCTTAGTTATAAAACCTTTAGTGATTATTTTCTACAAATTTAAGCATGAACTTTCCAGGTTGGAATTTGATCACTAGGATATTTGATTCGACGCTAATGGGTCAATCTGCCTTGTGTGCATACCACCTCTCTCCCCCTTTTTCACTTCCTCCTTCTCCTCTTCCTCATTTATCATGTCTTCTCCCTCTGCAATGTGACATTCCACCTCTATGTCCTCACACCATCCTGGTTCTGTGTCTCAGTACAGACAACTTTTCTTCTATGTGTGTCCTCAGCCCCCTACCCTTCATGTATTTTTTTTCTGATGGAAAATTAATTTGTCCTTCAGAGTCCTTTATCAAATTCCACTACCTTAAGTGTTTCCTGATCCCACTTGCATGTTGCAGTCCTGTACCCTCTTTTTACTGTACCTCTGCTTTGAAAGTGTCATCCCAGTAGAACCTTACACTGTTCCATCTTTTGTCTATTTTTTATAATTCCTTTTTCTTTCCATGGCTAGAACATCCTTCCTCACTTTCTATATTTTTCACTCTTAGTCTGCCTTTCACTGTATCTTCTGACCATTGTACCAACCTCCGAAACCTAAATAAATGGATGCGCCCTGCACTAGTCCCTGAACTGTACACTGGGGCATCAAAGCCATAGTGCCAGTAGCCCATTTTCACAACTTCGTGAAATCTCAGTTTTACAGATCTGTCCAAAGGTTGACCAAAAACACTGTGAATGTTTGAATATTAAAAAATTATCATAGTAAAAGACATGTTGTCATTAATCCACTTTTAAATAATTCCGCCTCTCTTCAGACAAACATCCCGTTATTCTTGCCACTTTCTGAAGCAGTTCTGAATGTCCGTTCCTATGTATCTTTATAGATGTGGTCAAAGGTATAGCAAATAGAGCTGCTGAGTGACATCTTTAGGAGGGCTGTCTCGTGCAAGTATCGTGGTGTGCCCCACCTGCCTTACTCATCACACTTGGCACTGCGCGACTTCTGTATTAAAACAGTTGTAGCTAGTCCTGCTTATGTGCTTCCATCCCGTGAGGCATGCATAGAAATCTCTACAGAACTCTAGAAAGTATGGAGATACGTGCGTTTTAGAATAAGTAAAAATCTGAGAATTTGTCTATGAGACTTCCTTTTTCATATACCATCTTGAACCAAATAATGGATGATATTTTTATAATGAACAATGTGAGACATTATTGTAAATACTGCTATATTTGTATTTATTAGCAGATCTAATTTTTGGTAATGCTTACAATTTGCAGTCAATACTGAGTCTTCTTTTTTTTCTGCATTAGTAACATTTTTATGCTTGTAACCTAACAGTTTCCACAAATCTTTCTAACCAAAGAACTTTTTGGCCATAGTGTGCTGTGGCAAGCTAAAAATACAATCTGGACTATGGAAAGGAAGAGTCATGAAATGCATTTTAAAGCTTAATCCTCCTCAAAACTTTTTAATATTTTAAACATGTTGTATTGTTTATATTGTAAAATTTATTAACTGAACATAAAAATCAGGGTTAACACTTAGCTAAAGAGTAGGTTTCAGTATGAAACAAGGAGTTTATTATAGTCACAGGAGGAGTTTAGAGTAAGAAAAAGAAATACTTTACAAGTAGGAAAAAATAGGAATCCATAAAAATTATCATCTATAAAAGCCATCCTTAAAATTCTTAAACTGAAATCTTTAAATCTACACTAGAATAAACACATATTTGAAAGCCTCTATATATTACATGTATAATCTATTAGCATGTAGATACTTGATACATTTTTCAGGAAAGATTTGTGTTATAGTTTCAGTTTGAAACTGTAAAAATACATTACAAAAGAAAATATGTTTCAAAGATTAAGATTTTAGTCTCTATTTTGAAAGTAGTTAAAACAGTATCATAAACCTAGAAGAGGATCACTCTTATGAAAATGCACCACAAATTTGTTATTATATAGAAATTTTAGGGCCAGAGAGCTAGTTCAGCAGACTTGGTGCCTGCTTAGTCAAGCACAGGGACTTGGGTTCAACCACATGCTGTACCAGTCGTGTTCCCGGGAGCCCTGAGCTGGCCACCAACACCTAGTAAAGTGGCACATGCCTATAATCCCAGCGCTGGGGAGGCAGAAAACATGAGGACCACTATGAGTCTGAGCTGCATAGTGAGCTCAGACTATACCAGAAATGTGTACAACTTTATTTGTCTATCAAGCATTTTCTTTTCAGGATTTATAATGCATACCTTTGAATGTATCTCCAGATACCTGTACATATAGTCATGTAAGTGTTCATACACAAAGAGGACAGTCATGTAACCTTATATTATCACTTTCAGATTTGTTTCACTCTTAAATTATATTCCAGGGTGCTGCTATAACCTGTTTGGCTGAACAATTTATATGTACACCAGTAATATCTGGATAAAAATCCATTTGATATTTATTATCAGATTGAAATTTCCAGTCTTCTACAAATACTGAAAACTAATGTGCTCCTATTCTCAGTTCTTAATGATAATAGGCTTGCAAAGAAAACATTTAAAATAAACCTAATCCATTGATGAGATTATATTTACTGTTTATTTTAGATGCAAATAGACTTTTATGAAGCGTCAATTCATCAGGCATTTTGCTTTATTAAAGTGTTCTCCACTTTCCAGCAAAGAACCAAAATTTTACCATTTTCAGTTGAGAATAGAAAAACATTTCTAACAGTTATAGTTCTTAATTTGACATATAGTTTCAGGTCATTTTCATGTAAATAGAAAACAAGAGATACATGTGCACAGTTTTCATGAAAGAGATGTTTACTTCAACTTTACCACTTTCCTCTGGCAATTTTCTTTTCTCCTTCTGAGATTAAAGGAGCCAATAATTATTCACAGTTATTATTTTTCATTTGTACATAAACTTGTTCTATTCTACATTACTCAGAAGCACCCAGTGCCTTCTGTGTTTCTGTCATGCACACTATCCATTAATGTTCCTAGCTCATCCTTCCCTTAATCTGGGCTAGGTTAGGCAGGTCAGACTTTCTATTTCTTTCTATAAAACATTTTCTCCAGCTTTTTCAACTTCTTTTCTACCTTTATAAAATAAATAAACTAGGAGGTGAAAACTTGGAATTGTTCCATTGAAATCAAATGATACAGGTTTAGGTTTCAACATAAATTGCTTTGAACATGCCCACATGTATTATCAACTCTGGCTTCACAGCTATTATAAGCTGTAATTCTGGGCTTTTTCTAATAAATAAGTATTTTCTTTCAATTTTCTTCTGTTCCAGTAAAGAAAGGCCACTTACTTCCATGTATTTTCTGACTTGCAATTTTCAAATAAATTTCACAGGGGAGAAATTTTATTTTCATATACTTCTTTTTTACATGTTGATTTATGCATATTACGTGGAAATTTATTTTGTAGATAATCCGTTCTATTTTTTTTTCTTCTTCTAGAGGTTAAAATTAAAAATCGAATAATCATTCAAAGATTTTCTTCCATGGCTCTCTGATCCTACCGACACAGTGGGCAGTCCTTTGCCTTCCTCTCTGCCCTTGCCAGCACAGTAGTGCCTGTGGTCCTGAGAGAGGAGTGACAGGGCGAGGTGGGTTATTCACATGCCTCATGCTTTTTTTTTATAACTGAGACTCATCTGTGCTTTTGTTTTTTTCTGCCCCAGTGATATGACCAGAACAGTGGAGATTTCAGGGGAAGGAGGTCCCTTAGGAATACATGTAGTGCCCTTCTTTTCATCTCTGAGTGGAAGGTAAGATATTTTGCTGGTTTCAAAAGCTCAAATAATGCAAACCTCAATGAGTTTTTCTCTTCAATCATTTTTTTTCCAGAAGACAATTAAGTGTGAATTCCTATTATTCAGATGGACACCATGAGTAATACTTATGTTGGCCTTTTATGTGTTTGGGTCAAAATAAAATACACTTTTAAGATGCAATGAAACATATTCAACACAGTTCTCTGCTTGCAATTATATTTTCTTATGGTATCCTTGGTAACAGAGTAAACAGCATTGTTGGCAAAGATTTTATCCTGTTGTTAGACAAGTGTCTTAACTCAATTTTTAATGTTACTAAATGCATGTCAGTAAATGAAGATAATTCTAGATTTATAATTCCTTATATTCTTCAATATGTACTGTATATAGAACTAACAACACTGAACATTCAATATTCTAGTAGTTATATAAGAAGCCATGTATTTAAGTGATAGATAGATAGACAGACAGACAAATGGAAAATATCGTATGCTAGGGTTTTTTCTAAAGTCAATTTAGGCTGTTAAAAATAATAATTTTCCATCTTTTGGAATGTTAAAGGCTTTACATTGCTAAATTCACACTGGCTTCAGGCCTGTGCCACCATCCTTGGCTGAAATGACGCCCATTAGCAGTAGATTGCTAGTGACAGGTTTGTCAGAAGCTTAAACAAAGGCTAGTCAGATAACTCAGTGGAATAAATCACCTGCTTAGGCAGAGCACAGCAGCCGGGGTTTGATTCCCAGTATGCCATCCTGGCTCTGAATCCAGGGTGTGCTGAGATGGCAATTGACGCTGGGCATAGTGATGCGCACCAGTAATCCCAGCGCTTGGGAGGCTGAAAACAGGAGAATCACTATGAATCCAATCTACATGGTGAGAACCTATAGACTGTGTCCTAAATACATTTTTAAAAAACTTAAAAATCAGTTTCTCCTTTATGTAACCTGACTTTAATTACTTTGCTAAATTTATTAAATGCTTCATTGAAAAAATAGAATGTTTTTCTTGTAGTTGAAGATATCAAAGATCAGGAAATTCTGTTGAGTTTCCCAGTGCCATACGAAGCCCAGAGCTTTTGATGTATCTGCATTCCCTTGCTCTTCCTAGCATCAAAGGTTTTTTCACAGGTCAAATTGTGTTAATTTTCTGCTTCTGGATATTTATTCAGTTCAGTCTCCTCTATAGCAAGAACAGATTTTCTCCTGGCCTTTTGGTTAGCACCATGTTCAGCGGTGGCTATCTGCTACCTGTAATTACAAAGTCATCGCCTTTTTGCTCTTGGCAAATAGCATCTTATGACAGGATCTGGCTGAAATGAATGTTTCCTAAAAAGAAATGAAGTGAGAAGCTAGAGGCGTGCATTGTCTGTTTTGCTGTGTGTGGTAGGAAGCACATTTTATAAGTGTTGTGTGCTGAGCCATAGAACAAGCCAAGGTTGTTCTTGATAGACAGGGTGAGTATTTACTCAGTTGTCCTAAGAAATTCTAATGGCTTTTGGCAGGAGTTTACTGAAAAAGCTTTGTGAAATACCAGATGGGTTAAATTTACCAGGCCCTTTAGTTCAGTGAAGCTGGAATAGAACACGAGATCATCCCAATTTCCAAAGATGAGAAAATGTACAATGTGACAGTTACCATATTTCATTTTCAATAATTCAGAAAATAACTTGGCCCTATTGATGAGAAATCACCTTATCTTGCTTCATAGGAAAACATGCTAGATTTTATTGACTTCTTCCCTTCTCTTTTCTGATTCTAATTCCTAACGTAAACTTGGTAGAATAGTAGAAAGAATTATTGGATCTGAATTCACAACAATTCTAATTAATCTCTGTTCTTTTTAAATAATTGTCAACAAATCCCCTAAATTTGTCTCTTATGAATACCTACTTCACATCAAGGTTCTGAGGATTAAATGACATTAAAAATGTGACAGCTCCCTATAAAATCCACAGTGCATGAATGTATTAAATGTTGACATTATTATTATTTGTGTTAAAACAAAAAAGCCTGGTTCAGAAAGTAAACTTTACTTCACAGTCAACTGTTTGGTAACTTGGAGAAATAGTTTTATTTATTTATTTTTTGGCTATTCACTAGTATTATAAAAGGAAATTTAATTAAAAAACATTAAAAATAATATGGAAGTGCAGATATGAGCCAATAAAAGTAATGAATACAGGCTGAAACAGCACGCTTAACTCAACCCATGTGTCTAGGTGCAACTGCCTGGGTAGTGTGTCAGGCAAGTGTCTGACTTCAGAGTGCCATATGGTTTCACTGGGACGGGGCGGGGGCTTAGCTCAGGTCATAGTGGTAGACTTAGCTCTTAATTTCCTTCCATTTATTAGTTTGTGTTATTATTTTAAAGTAGAATTTGCATTTAATTCTTAGTTTTTAAGACTACTGTAATTGGCTTTGCCTCCGATGTATTTTTTTCCTTGTAGAAAAATACTACCACACCTGTTATTGAATAAGAAACTTAATCTAAGTTAGAACATGCTAAGAAAAATATAGTGGCTGCCATAGCAGATAAAGTCTCCAGGAATCCATTATACACCGTAGCACATGGGTAATGAATGTTATGTGTATCGAGGGTCAATGCCCTCTCCATTGAAAACAAGACAGAACAGTAAGCCCTTGCAAGTTAAATAAAATTCATTCCTCTAACAAATATCAATGAGAATTTTTAGAGTTGAAAACATTAAATGTATTTTTTTCAATAAAGATGGCATGCAACCTCAGTTTTATTTCAGCAATGCCTCAGTTTCATTCCAGCTAAACACAAGAGAGGAAAAGGAGGGATACAGGAAGAGGGGTGTGCTGTGTGGGATGAGATGTGTGTACAAAAACACTGAGCTGGTAGGAGGCCTGACCTGAGATCCAACAAATAGGGAAAAGTTGTTGGTGCCTCAGTGATTATTAGATGAAGAAGAAGCAATTGTTATTCTTATTCCACCAGGCTGCAAGTTTCATTGTCTTTTATCACTGCTCATTAATGCAAATTAACTGGCTAGTCTTGGCCTATAATTCCTCCAAAGCATTAATCTTTGAATCCTGTGAGTTTTGGTCCCAATGAGATAGCTGCCACAACCCACCGATCTGGGCCAACAAGGATAATGCATAATAAGATACTATTTTCCAAGCTTCTCATAGGGGACTGGAGGACATCATACAAAAGGGAATCCACCCCATCTATGGGACAGAGAGGGAAGGAGTAGTTTATTGCCCAGGACCAAACTAATGAAATCAGTCAGTTTTAAATTTTACCAAAATTACCTCTGACACATGGGTTTTACAGTTGGGCTTATTCTGTCAATAAAGTTTTCATGGAAATTTAGGTTATTTAGATCAGAAGGGTTCACATAGCATACTCCAGCTATAATATGCTAGCTAAATTGCAACCCAGTGGCCTGAAAGAATTAATTCATTTCCCAAAATGTGAAATTAAATCCTAGGGAGTAACATTACGTGACTGATGATGTACTGGATTAAATTAAAGGAAGACTTGAATGCTTGTTAGAAAAATATCACTTACATAAACTAGTTTATAACCACATGAGAGCCTCCTAATGGATCATGTTATTGTGAATACACCATTACAAAAATCCAAACTGTGAACTATTAAGACATTGCCTAATTTAGAGGAAAAAAATATGTTTTTGATCTATGTTTTCTTTTTTACACATTAAACAGCTTCATTTTTCATATCATGTTAGGAAAGTAAGGTAACACTGAGAATGTTTGATTAATCTGCTAACCTGTTAGAACTAGAAAGTGCGGGCTGAGCCTGCATCCTACACCTGGTCCTGTGGCCTTGACCCTTCCTTGTGGTCAGTAGTGTGACTTGCTCTGCTCTTCTGCAGTAACAAACTGTATTTATTCATTTAATATTTTTGGAGTAGAAGCTTAAATATCACCGTGTATGCTTTGCCTTTGACGTCTGGCAATGCTCTGGACTCATTAAATGAACTGAGCTCTGCAGGCGGAAGCTCCAGTCCAGGGCTGCTCCACATGGGAGAGCACTTTCTCCTCAACTTTCATTATGGCCTGCCCTTTTCCCATGGCTGACCCTATTATTCATGCATAAAATGTGCTCATATTTTATTTAGATTTGAAATTTGATGCAAAGGGACTATGTAATAGCACATGAGGCTCCTTGACAAAAGAGCAACTAAGCAGAAGAATAGGGGATAGGGATGAGGCTGGCAGCTTCTCCACACCAAGTGGCCTCCTCTTAGAGGACATATGTATCTTCCTCACTCTGAGAAGCAGTTAAAATCTTCAAATAAGAAATATCTAAATAGATAAAATTCCTTTCTTGTCATTACTGGCTTAGTTGTTGTTTATTACTTAGGAAACAGGCTTGTGTGTATGAACACACAGGTACATATACAGTCAGCACTCCACATGCAAGGGTTCCTTATCCATAGCAGATTCAACAATCCATGGGTTGAAAACATTTGGAAGAAATACTGACCTCTGTATTGAACATGTGTAGAGTTTTTCTTGCTGATATTACCCAATCAGTCCAATACAACAGCTATCTATATGGCATTCCATTGTGTTAGCTATTACAAAGAAATCAGGAGGATCACTACTAATGTGGGCTGTGTAGTGAGACCCTGCACACACAAAAATAAATAAATAAAGTATACAGAAAGATGTAAATTCTATGTCATTTTGTAAAAAATTTGAGCATCCACAGATTTTGATATACAAGGTAGATTCTAGAACCAGTCATCCATGAATACCAACAGGTGAATGTATATAAAAGGAATTTGTGTGTGTGTGTGTGTGTGTGTGTGT
>NDGN011552518.1:5321-20236 GCA_002564285.1 Tympanoctomys barrerae | reverse complement strand
TTTAATGAATAGAAAGATTTGTTCTAATAGTGTTTGTAAATAGGATATCATGTCTGCATCTTGCACAATGAATAACCATTAATTATTGAATAACAACAATAAGCAATGTATTAATTATTGAAACTGTCTTAGTAATCAGATTTGAAACTGTTTCATTGCTATTTGTTTCTCAATAAAATTATGAAAAACCCTAATATTAAATAAATACAGAAATCAAATAAAACAGAATGAAATTTAAAGATTTTCACTGTAACATATCAGTAATTTTATTTGCCCAATGTTTAGCATTTATTAAATTCTTTTTGTTTGCCAGGAACTATGCATTTTACATATATAAACTCAGTAGATATCAAGATATTCATTGGGGGACATGTTCTAATGTTTGTGTTGTGACCAACAGTTGCCAAGTTTCAAGGGAACATACCAAGCACTTCAGAAAATTAGTAATTAGGATTGTCTTAATGAGGTGCTTTTCAAACTAGAGTGAGCATGAGTTTAAACAAGATTTAGGAATACCATGTTGATAATGATACTACCAACATCAACAAAGTCAATGAAAAATAGTAGTTGGAGTTATTCATGAATTCAAACTTTACTTTGCTATCTAATGATCAGAATAAAGCATCATGTAGGGACTTGTATTTTTATGTTGACTATTTCTATTTGTTCATTTGAGAGGTACTTATTTTTATTTCACCTAGATATGTTATAGTTTGGAAGGTTCCTGAAGTCCCCATTGTCCCAACTAAGTCACTGGGCATGGATTCTCCAAGGGGCACATGGGTCTTGCCCCTTCTCACCATTACATGGCTGTGGGGCCTGGGTGGGGCTCACCCACCACTGTGTGCGCCTGCCAGTGTGCTGTGCATGACAAGCAGCAGGCAATGGGGGTGCTCAGTCCTGGACTGAGGCCTTCGGCATTGTCAGCCAACACAAGATCTGCTCTTCTCAAGTTGGTTTAACTCAGCTTTTTGGTTCTGTAACAGAGAGCTCGCTAGCACAGTGCATCTCCAGAATGGGTTTTCTGATGAATACCTTTTTTGGTTTTGGCCTTTTGTTTCTGTTAAATAAATGCAGTATTTAAAAAAATCATTGACCATTATGGCTCTCAAATTCTAGTTGAATTTGGTTAATCTTTTAAGAATTCTCATCTCTTGCCCCAGCAATTTTGAATGTTTTTGTCATTGCAGCAAACGTTACCAAAAATTTCATCCTCATTAACAGTTTTATAAGGATAGATGGGCCTATTCACTAACACGTTGGAACAGGTGAAGAGTTTTAAGGGACTGGAAGTTAGTGATTAGTGAAAAATGAAATTTTGTCCCAGTGTTTCCCCGGTCTGTGACATAGAGTGATTAGGTTTAGGAAGGATTTACATTTTGACTATACTATAACAGGCATATACTGGTCCTTGTATCAAGTGCAGCTGAAGAAAAGAGAAAACAACATCAATGCATCCTGAATAATCACCCTAGGCAATGAGAAATAGACTTATATTTTATTAGATTTTATGAGTTTTGATTGAATTATAATTGTTATTTTAAAAAAATTAACTTTTCTTTGTTTACAAGCTTTACACTTTTATATTACAACTTAGTCAATCAAAAGAGTTGTCTATCAACAAGACCAGCATAAAATATATGAAAAATAATTTTCAAAAAAACCATGTGATTGTCACTCTCTAGGAACCTATGCATATTTTGAAAAACATTAGTGATATAATTTAAATATGTTATCAAAAATAGAGAAATGACACTAGTCTCTAACTATGAAACATTCCTGGAGGCCACTGGAGGTAATTCATGCAAAATATTCAGCTCAACATTGTGCATTTTTCTGTTATGATCAGATGGTGAACTTTTATATGGGAGCTTTAAATATGCTTGCTAAGAACCATAAAGATGGATGTGTGGATCTCTGTTACTTTGAAGGTAAATAAATAAATAAATAAATAGGGTGGTAGGAATAGATTTTGAAAAATATATGTGGGGCCAAAATAATGATCTCAATAAAATGCACCAATAAACTGAAGGTTGTGCTTCTATAAACTGGTGAACCACACTGGCTGGGCACCAGCAACGCTCTTTTGCTGTGTGTACCGCTTTTGCTTAGGAAGATGCAGTATGCAAACTGATATGTCAAAAAAATGTGCCCTCCCAGAATTCGCTGACAGCAATTCAGCCTGACTCCGAAGGCATTATATTCCATCTGATATTACTTATCTGCATGACTTTTTTCACTGGCCCAGAATATTTTCTCCATTTTTACTTTAATTTTTTTTTCGTAGTACAGAGAACCTGCATTGAACCAAATGTTTTTGGTTTCTTTCCCTTCCCCTCTTTTGTTTTCAGTGGTTCTATCCTTTTGAAAGTGGCCATTGTTTTCTATTCTGTAGTCAGCTTCATGCATCAGTTTCTCCTTGGGTCTGGTGTGGCTCTTCAGTGGGCATCCTGATGCTTCATGAGCCTCGTTCCATCGGCAGCAGTGATGGCTCCCTTGCCCAGCGACACTGAGGGTGTTATGCTGCACAGCTATACTGGGTGTTTGCACACATTATAGGAAATATAAATCAAAAGCATTTGTATTGTTGGAATCTGTATGGAGCAGAAATATTTTCATGTATACTTCAACTACTAATGTTTCTCCAGGGATCCAAGAAAAGAATGTGGCTTTTAGATTTCAAGATTCTTTCAAATTGATGTCAGATCCCCCACAGCTGAAGGGGCAACGTTGCTGAGCGCTAAAAACCTAGACTTTAGAAAGACACATTTCTAAGTTGAAATCACTCATGAGATTTACGTATCATAGTTCAGAGTCCTTCAGCGCTCTGAGATTCTGTTGTTCCTTCATTGTAATATGTACTCTGTAGGGCTATCGTAAGTGTGAGATGGTACAGTGTGTCATTAGCAGCTTCAAACAAGAATAGCAGGATGCCATGCCTAAAATACAGGGGAAAATATGGTCAAATTATCATGGGGACTTCAGAGCTGTTCCCATTATCATTTTCCAGTAGTATTTGGTCTTTCTCTGTAAAAATTGAGAAATAAAGTATATGAGTCAAGGATGTGTAGAAATTATTAGAAGGGAGGCCCCATAAATTAGGTTTCTGACAGTGGAGAATAATAGAGGGAAGCGGGCTAGTGCAGGATGGTAAAAAGGGTTGGAGTGAATGATAGCTCCTGGCCTGGGTCTCCCTCACTAGAAATAAAGTGAAAGCATCAATTTAAACAAGGGCATCGGAATATCTTATATCTCTGTAGGACTATTCTAGGCAAAGGGGATAGGGCAGACAGATGAATAAAACAGACAAAATGCCTAGATTTCTTAGAGTTTATATATGGGTAGGAAAGACAGATACCAGATATAACAAATAGATAATTTATAACATGTAATAGAAAAGGAGTATGTGCTTTGGAGAAAAATCAAGCAGAAAGTGATTGGGAATGGTCCATGGGGTAAAGAACTAATTTATCCAAGGAAGTCAGTGATACCTTGTTGCTCATGACTTAAAAGAGGCAGGGAGACAGCAGATGTTTGGGGTAAGGTACGTAGACAGAAGCACAAAGGTACATGCCCTGGTGAAGGTAAGCAGGTGACGTTCCCCAAAACAGCATGGGAGGTAGCGTGGGGAGTAGGAGAGGGCTAGGAGGAGCAGAGGCTGACAGGACTGAGGGATTGTAAGGGATGGCTGTGGAAAGGGATTCTGCTTCCCCTTTTCTGGAGGTGGAAAGCAGGAGACAGCTGAGAGACTGGGTGTTTTCAAGCAAGACACCCACAGGGTTTGGGGTTGTGAGTGCTCAGTGATCTGAGAAGAAGACCAGAGAGCTGGTTTACTCCCAATCCTCAAATGTGAAATTGGAGGGTAAGGGTTGGACTGGAATCTTAGTCTCTTCCTGGTGCTATAACAGGATGCCCGAGGCTGGATGATCTGTGAAGGCACTTATTCCTTACAATTCTGGAGGTTGAGGAGTCTCAGGCTGAAGGAGTCGTATCTGGAAAGCAAATTCTTGCTGAGCCATCTCAAGGCAAAAGGCAGAAAGGCAAGAGTACAAACATTCCAGGCAGAATGAGAGGTCAGTACGTAGCCTCCAGCCCTTTGTAATTGCCCTTAATGCATTTGTGAGGGTGGAGTCTTTACGACTTTCATCCTCCCGTTAAGCCCTACTTCCCAACACTATTGCATTTAGGTAGTTAGTAATATCTGCTTTCTGGGGGTCACATTGAAACCATAGCCTTCTGTACCTGGCCTTTCCCACCAAATTAAAGTCCTTCTCATACACAAAAAGTACACATATCACATTCCAAGCAGCCCCAAAGTCTTAATTCATTCCAGCACCAATTCCAAAGTCCAAGGTCTAAAGTTTCTTCCAAATTAGACATGGTGGAGACAGAGGGCATGATTCAACTTGAGCCTGATTAGTGCCATATGTGACCTATGAGCAAAACAAGTTATCTCCTTTTCAAGTACAATAGTAAGACAGGGATAACATAGATGCTCCCATTCCAAAAGGGAGAAATAAGCTAAGCAAGGATGGCAACTTTTAACAGATAACTTATCCTAACAGAAAAGAAAATTCAATTTTAAAGCTCTGGTATAGTTTTTCTTCACTGCATATTAGGTAGAGACTGGGTCTCCAAAGCCCCAGGCATCCTTGTCTCTGTGGTTCTGCCAGACACAGCCCACTCCACAGCTCTCACAGGTGGGAATGCTCTGCCTTCAGGTCACCCAGGCTGGAGTTGCATGGTGGCAGCTCTATATTGGAGAGTGGGTAGCAATTCCACTCTTGTGGCTCCTCTAGGAAGATTCTTCGAAGCAATAAGCAATTGCACCCTGAGGTTGTCCACAACATCCTTTGAAATCTGGGTGGCAGAAGTGAAGCCTCTAATGCTCTTGTCTTCTGCAGGCCTGGTGCATTCCCACCACATGGAGGCCATCAAGGTCTAAGGCTCTTATCTCGCATCACGGTAGCTTATGCTGTACAGAGGCTGGGTCAATGCACAGGCATGGTGGCCAAGTACTGTGCTGGAGTTCAGGAAGCAAAGACTTGGGAAAGAGAGGTCAGTGACTGATGAGGTCTAGGAAGCATGTCTCTAGCAATCTTGCTGGCTTGTCTTAAAAATCTCTGAAATTCTGAAATTTCCGTGTCATTTATTCATGTTTTGGGGAGTAGCAACTGATTTTCTTGTATCGATTCTAATCTCTAGCAAATGGTTACTGACTAAACCCTTTGCATTATATCTGGAACATGCTTTGTTATTCCTTACGTCGGTGGAATTTCAAAATCTTTCCAATCTGCATTTTAATTACAAAGTTCATCTTCAGGTCGTATTTCTTTGCTTCTATTTTACTCTAAGTAGACAAAAGAAACAAGGCAGTACCTCCAACACTTGCGTACTTAAGATATTTCTTGTGAAGGTAACCTAGTTCATCACTGTTAAATTCTGCCCACAAAATTCTAGGACATGGATGCAGTTCCACTGAGTTCTTTGCAAAGGGCTAACGAGTTACTCCTTTAGTCTGGCTTGCAATGCCTTGCTCTTCATTTCCATCTGACCTCCTCCATGTGTCTGCCAACATCCTGGCCATGCAAACTCACCTCATCTCTAGGAAGATCTGGCTCTTCTGGCATTGGTCTTGTGAGCCCTCACTAATATTTCCATTAATGCTCCATTTATGGCAATCCAAGATTTCCACAGCCTGCATGTTCAAATTCTTCTTGCCTCTACTCATTACTCAGCTCCAAAATCTGTTTCCACATGTTCAGGAATTTGTTATGGCAGCATTTGACTTCCAGTACCAAGTTTCTTCTTGGTATATTTTGTACTTACAGAGCAGAATAAGGTCTAGGGGCAAAGGGCACAATCATCCTGTGATAAAAGGCAACAGAGCAAGAGAACATGTGCACAAGCTAGAGCAAGAGACAGAGACTGCCTGACTTCATGATGCTTTGTAATTGGCATCAATCCATTCACAAGGGTGGAGACTTTGTGACCAAAAGACCTCTCAATAGGACTCAGTTGCTGACCCTGTTGTGCTGGGGATTCATTTTCTAATAGATGCTTTTGGGGATGCACATTGGAACTCTAGCAAGTAGTAATAGTATAGTTAGAAACAATGGAGCTGATGGAGTCAGTCCTTTCCCACTTTTTAATTCTAAACAGGACACTATGATTAGTCCTGCTTCCATCCTAAAAGGGATAGAAAATAAAAACAACAGAAACTATGGAGATCTCTGATGCTCAGGGTGAGAGCACATGTGTGTTGGATCTTTTCTAACTGACTTTCTGTTCACCGATATCCTACCCCCACCTCATTACAGGTTCATACATATGTACTATATGCCAAGAATATGATCGAGGTCAGAGTGCATTCTGGGTAAGCATGCATGTTGAGAGCCCCTAACATAACTCAACTCCTTGTCAGTCACTCTTAACATTCACCCCTGGGGATTCAGTGGGAAACATCTAAGTGGGGGTGTGTGATCTTTAAGTCCTGAAAGCCTCATTTATATGTGCTCTTTGTTGCTCTGTTGCTGTTCATGCTTTTGTGTGCCTTGACCTGTTTGCAGGGCTTTTCTGTTGCCCTGGCATCTTTCTAATCCTGTGCCTTATCTCTCATCGGCATAGGCTTGCCCTAAGTGCAATTTCCCATGATGTTTAATCAATGTAGCTGCTTACTACTGGATGTACACATGGCAATTTTTCTTTGTTGGACACAAAAGCCTGGACTACTGTTGGCCTGTTTCCAAGAATAGTGCAGTTATTGAAAGTTTTCTATGTGCTAAACCTGTACAAATTTAACATTACATAATATCATCCTCAACTAATATAAGAGGTAGTAGATGTATCACCTTTATTTTTTAGAGAGGAAAATGAATTTACAGAGCATAAGTAACTTGTATAAAGGCATTCAGAAAATTTGATTCTAGATCCCAGATTTTGATATGCCTTAAATTAGATGTTAGATTTTAAAAATCTATACATTTTATAGAGAGGTATTACCTTTTCCCATGAAGTAGGCCTCATATTCCCTAAGAACTAAATGTCATATCTGCATCCATGACATCTATAAATATAATCCATTTGTTCTTGACTTATGATAGAGGCATATCCTGACAAACCCGTACTAAATTGAAATTATCATAAGTTGAAGGTGCATTTACCACATGCAACCTACTGAACATCAGAGCTCAGCATCAAGGCGCATCAAGGAGGACCAGTTTTTCAACCTGTGATCTTCTGGCTTCTGACAGGGAGTGGCAGCTCACCCCTGCCTAGAACAGAGAGAGAGAAAGAGAAGGAGAGAGAAGGAGAGAGAAGGAGAGAGAAGGAGAGAGAAGGGAAGAGGGAGAGGGAGAGGGAGAGGGAGAGGGAGAGGGAGAGAGAGAGAGAGAGAGAGAGAGAGAGAGAGAGAGAGAGAATATTGATAGTCCAGGAATGGAAATTTATTTCTTACCTTTAGTCTTTACATGAAAAGAGCAACTTAATTGGAAAAACTCAGGGTAAATGTGAATGGTTGATGTAAACCTTAAACTCAGTGGAGTATTTTCTATTGAAAATCAATTGAAAGTAAATGTGGGAGGGGTTGGTTGGTTTGCTTGTTTGTTTTAGTAAGAAAGCATTCAGAATCTCCCTTGCTTACTCTTATAGAGTGGGCAGCAAAACTTCCAGGTACAGCTTCTACTGATGGTATCTGACTTTGCCACACTCATTCAGTCAAAACTTCTTAGGTCTTACTAACATAAGCTGGGAACAAATTGTATTTGCAGATGTGGTTAAATGAAGGTTCTTAAAGCTGGGAGATTAGCTTTGATTATCATAATGGGTCCACTGTATCCACAGGGTGGTGAGGAATCAGAGAAGAATAGGGGAGTCATCCTTTCCTGTGTCTGCTTGCAACAGCAGTCAAAGCAGAAAAGAATGTGAGGAGAAACTGATGAAGAAACTTGTTCACATGGGTTGGGCCAGCACACTAAGGGCTTGGAAGAGTGGTGGCAGGCTAGGCATATGAGTGATTGGGGTATCTCAGATCCTGACACAAGGGAAAGGGTGACAAGACTTTCTTATCTTTAATTCTTGACTGAGACTGATATTCACTCCCTCCCCTCAACAGAAGCTGAAGAGTTGAGAGACAATAGTACATGTAGATAGAGGAAAAGAAATGTTCTGGCAGGAACCTAGGAATAAGGAGAAGTGCTGTGGCATTGGAAAGACACCACCACACTGCAGATGCAGGGATAATTTGCCAGTGTTTGGCAAGGGTTGGAAACATCAGACCATCTATTGTTGTTGAATTGTGTGTGACAATTGAAAAAGTGCGTGACATAAAAGCTTCCCCTTTCAGAGCCGGAGAAGAGAGTCCTTGTGTTTCTTTGCCAAAACAAACAGAACAAGCAAGCAAACAGAAAAACTTGCTACATATAAATCAATTGATTTTCATTCAAAAATATTCTTTTGGGCTTAAGCCTTACATGAGCTGTTTATATTAACTGTGAATTTTTCCAATTAAATTGCTCTTTTGTTGTTAGAAATAAAGGTAAAGACGTCTTCACTGGAGAAAGAACTGTTTTGTATTATGGATACTTGTGGGATTCAGTTGAGGAAGGTAGAGAGTCCAAAACATAATAAAGAATTCAGCTAAAAGGGGGGGAATGATGATAAAATGATGCTCAAAATACATTTGTCTGAATTTGCTACTTTCTTAAGTGTGCCATCTCTCTGGAAGCCTTTGCATGCCACAGATTGCTGGCATTTCGTCTTTTAAAACAGCAAAAATGTTTTAGTTCTGTCAAATGCAGAAAAATAGTTGGCTTCAAATTTCTTCCTCTCATGTTTAAAAATGTGTAATATAAACATAAGTTATTGTAATTGAATGCTTTTCTTATGGCTTTCAGTTTTAGTCAGTTTGTGCTGCTGTAACAAAAATTCCATAGATCCCGTGCCTTACGTGTAGCAGAACTTGATTTCCCAGTGTTCTGTCAATAGAGAGCTCATGCAAAGGAAGGGGCAGGTGTGGACTCTGGTGAGGGCAGCCTCCAGGTTCACAGGCAGTGCTTTATCCCTGTTCCCTCTCCTGCAGAAAGGGGCAAATCGGCCTGTGGTCCTCTTTCAGAAGGACATTAATCCCTTTCATGTGGGCTCGGCCTCTCAAAGCCCTACCTTCTATCATCAGTGATTAAGTATTCCATATATGAATTTTAAGGGACACGAACATTCAGCTTATAGCACAATGTAAATTCAAGTGACCTCAGAGCCCCTCACAACTAGTATTTTTAAAGAAAGACTTCCTTTCTTCCCATGCACCTCCTTCCCTTTCCCTCCTCTTTCTTTAAAATGCAAACCAGTGTTAACTCTACTTATTAGGAAAGGGGATGTGATGCTACCAGCTGCCACAGAACCCTCATTTCATTGGCACATGGAATACGGAGACTTTAAAGATGCAACTCATCCAACATTACCTTCTCATCAGGAAATCCAAGCTACAAAAATGCGGTCAACTAACTAGCAATGACAAAAGCCCTGCATGCTGTAGTGGGGTATCTCAGTGAAATAGATGCATCCAGTCTTGAAGCTAGAGGGAGAAAAATCCTTCTGCCAGATTAAAAAATTCACTTCTAACCCACAAGTGTGCAGACTTTGAGTTATTGTCAATTATGCTGTATTTGAGTATGTTATCCCTGAGCATAGCGTAACTACCTGCTATCCTTCAAAATTTTAACTTTGCTCTTCGAGTCAGCTTTGCTTATCATCTTCCCCCTCCTTCTCAGCCTTCTTATGAGCAGCTGTCAAGTCTTTTTTCCTCTCATTTCTTCTTCCAAAAAAGTAGCTCCATATTCATTGACACTTTCTCAGCATATAATATATGTTGTTGGTTAGCTCCAGCCTGGCTTTCCTTTTTTTAGTTCTTTTACAAGCTGTTGTGCATTTGATCATTGTGGGGTTGTATAGGACAGACTGCTGGGTTTCAGTTTGCTCATTTACTTGGCAGATTGATCAATTCAGAGCTTCAGTGGAAGACGAAACAAATGCACCATATTGATATGTTTTGTCATTTGAGCAGCTCTTTCAGAGACTCTCCTCCTTCCCAGCTACCTTCATCTTCCCTACCTTTTCAGCTCAATCCTGCTCCCTCCCCAGCACACGCACACCTTCTAACTATGCACTGGATCTGCATTTTGGAAATTTCTGCTCCTCCTATTGGCTTGCTAGCCAATGTTGTTGTAATCTTTATCTAGTGCTCTCACATTTCATTAGAGCATTGGCCAGAGTTTGGTGCATGTGTGTGGCTTATTGGTCTAAAATTGATCCCAAGCCCAACGTGTTTAGAAGGTGGTGGGATTGTGAGGTAAAATATCTGACTTGCCCTTCAGAAGTGGACTCAAGTTGAAAAAGACAGGTGGCCGTGGACACGAACCGGAAGGGTGTGTCTCCCTTCGCAGCTCCTCCCTTTGTTACAACAAGTTTCTCCAGTTGTGATTCTGCAAACGCTGGAGAGTGGATGGAGCTCAGCCTCAGAAGGAAGTCAGGAAAGTTTCACTGGAAAGAATTAGAACAAGGAGAACAGCTCCTAGAAGGTGGTGGGATTATGAGGTAAAATATCTGACTAATTGGGTGGCCGCGTGCTTGCTCCATTTAGCATTACTTATAGGCAAGCAAAGTACAGGAACTGACGGGCTGTTTGGTGGTCACCTATGTCAGGTAGCTCTGTGGATTTAAAATGTGCAATTTGGACTGACACTCTCCAGCCTAGTTCTTCCACACAGTGTTTACAGTAAACTGGAATCTCAGAAGGAGCTGATTAAATTGTAATTCCCTTAAAATTTGGAGTAGCTGTACTTCCCACTGGAATCTTAGTAGAATACAACCAGTGGGTTATATTCTGTGCTATCTGAGGTAATTCATTCTTTGTCTAAAGTCCTAGCTCACTGTCTATCCCTAATTTGTGTCAGTATAGTTGGTCTTCCCATTCTGTTTTAGGCTGTCCCACTAGCTAGCTGCTTTATGCATAAGATAATTAAATAAACTATTTTCCATACCCTGACACTGTCCATTTGCTACTGCCATTGAGATAGGAGATGAGGGCAAGGCTGCTAGGAAAGGAGGCACAACCTATGCATTGAAAGACACTGGACACATAAAAATGTTCCCCAAGCCCTGCATGCAGGCTTCTCTGAAGAACTTGAGCAGCTTTCCCACTGATGGCCTGGAAGGATGTCAGCCTGAGACATGGCATCCCAGCACCACCACTGCTCAGGACCCAGATGTAGGTTTTGCTGGCTTTCTTGAGATGTGGACAGCATATAAAGGAGAAGAACTTGCTATCATAACTTTCCTCCACAGCCCATGCTGTGTCTCCCAGATGCAGCATATACTTTTATTTTTGCCTTTATCCCCTTTACGTGGCCCGATCTCCCTCTACAGAGCCAGTTTCTACCCCACTCTTCACTTCCACCAACAAACCTTGTCCCCGTTCTTTCAGTGGTTGTGTTCATTTATTTGAGAGGAGAAGAACCTGGAGTCTAACTCCAGATGGAGAGGTGAGCAGCTGAGAACGCAGTAATGAGTAGTAGGCAAGCCACCTTGGGAAGCAGGCTCCTGCCAACACTGTGACATGGGCAGCCCTCTCTGCTAGACCCTCCCGCCTGGCCACTCTGCCTCTCAGCCAGCCGACCATGCACTAGCGTGCTACAAACTGTGAGCCAAAGTGAATCTTTCCTCCTTTAACTTGTGAATGTGGATTAGTACGTCTCAGCAGTCAGGAAAGTGACTGAGCGTGTGCGTGCATGTGTGTGTGTGTGTGTGTGTGTGTGTGTGTGTGTTACTGGAGTGACTCCAGACCTTTACATTGAGCTCCACCTGAAGCTCACTTTTTAATTTAATTTTTAAATTTTGGTACAAGATCTCACCAACTCATTCAATTGCTGGGCTAGGCTCAGAACTGCAAGCTTCATGCTTCAGATTTCCAGGGCACTGAATTATAGTCCTTAGAGATTTTTAATACTATTTTTTTCTTTCTATATTTAGGACAGTGTCTCCAGGGTCTCACTACATAGATTGGACTCATAGTGATCCTCCTGTTTTCAGCCTCCCAAGTGCTGAGATTACAGGCATGTGACACCACACCCAGTCTCAATCATCATCTCAGTGAGCCCTGCAGAGCTGGTACGGCAAGCCGGGGATTGAACCCTGGCTGTGTGCTTTGCCTAAGCAGGCACTTTAGTCCACTGAGCTATCAGGCCAGCCCTAGTTTTTTATTTTTATTTTTTTAAAAAAAATTTTGGCCCTAGTTTATTACTATTTTGGAAACTGATGAATACACACACATATGAACTGAATAAAAGCCATTTATTCAAGGGAATTTGATTATAATAGCTTTAGTAAAGCACTGTTATTGTAAGGCATTAGTCAGGACTTTTAAACAATTTATTATAGTGTATTTTTCCTTTCAACATTATTCCTTATAGATTTTATTCTGCTTGCTTTTGCTTTATTTCACAATTATGCTTTCAAAAGTGTAATAAAGAAGAAAAAAAAACTATTACTCTGAGAACTGGGAAAGAACTCCTCTGAGGTAAAACAAATTTGTTTCTTGAGGCAAGGAGCATGGTAGAACATTTAGTTCCTGGAAAGATGGCTCAGTGTGGAAAGGGTCAGCTGAGAGCAAGGCAAAGGCCAGTGGATGACTCTGAGGGGTAAATGCTGTTCTGAGTTCCTTTAGGATGGCTGAGCAGGAGAGAGGAGGTGAAGGATCTGAAAGAACTTAGAGAGTGGTAGGTACTCTTTGGAAAGGGATGGCAGAGAAAGGTCCTCAGGACTAGGGAAGATGAGAGCTTTAAAAATGGGTGCTTATGGTTGGATAGTGGGGCTCTCCCAGAGGCTCAGGTGCTGGGAGCTCAGTCCACAGAGTGCTAGTGTCCATGTTGTGAAAGCTTTAAGGGGGACTTAATGGAGAGGGTTAGGCCACAGAGGTGCCACCCTCTGAGCAGATCACTGCTGTCCTGGCAGAAAGGCTTGGACCCCAGAGAGTACATTCGTGAATGAGCCCCGCCCCTTCTGCTTTCCAGCCTCCTTACTTGTGCATGAAGCCCTTCCACATCCAGCAGCTCCCTCTCTGCTTCTCCACCTTGTTAGGGGATGCGCCCCTGGGCTTCTCCAGGAGTTGGTGCAATGTTGGTTGGCCTGCTAGGCATCAGAGTCATGGGCCAAAGACATCTCTTACCTTTCTAAGTGACCTGTCCCAGATACACAGCATGGTGGATTACGATGACGGATGTATTTTTCACTTTTAAGTTGTTCTGCGTTCTTCTCATATGTTGCCATTCTCTCTCCAACTCTTTTCTTGGGGGGAACGGGGAATGAACTCAGGCTCCTGCACTTGCCAGGGAAGCACTTATTCCACTGAGCCATGTCCCCAGCCCCATCTCTCCAACTCTTACTGCACCAAAATGACACCCTAGTCTTTCAGACACATGCAAGTATAGAACTCGGAGGGGTTGCTGTAGAGTGAGTATGAAAAGGTTGAAGGCTTCTTCCCATGGTCCAGGGTGAGGAAAATCAAGGTATGAACAAATAACAAAAGCAGGATGATGATACAAAATTCAGCGGAAGTGCGGTGTCCAGGGAGGTATGCAGAAGTGTAAGTACTATCCTCTCCTTTCTCCAAATCTTTACCTTATATGAGAAGTGTGATTATTTAGATGTACTTAAAATGACCTCAGTAGCTAACATGACACCCAGGGACCAACAGATGCAGTGCAATATAACCTGTGTTTAAGAAGCACACACCTGTAATCCAAGCGCTCAGGAAGCTGAAAACAGGAGAATCACTACAAGTTCAATCTGTGTGGTGAGACCCTGTAGACCCTGGACTAAATACAAACAAACAAGACTCTGAGTAGTCCCTAATATCAGCTTTGAGCCCTGTATTTATGTGTATTGATGCCAATGAGAGGTACATGAGAGAGAAACAAGGAAGTAAAGGAGAAAGGAGGAAAAATGAGAAGAAAAGGCGTGTTAACATTTTCCCTCTGTGCAGCTCATGGACCTTCTGCCAGTGCCCTTTCCTCTTCCTGTTCTTATGCTGTCTCTCTTTTCTCTTTTCCCTTCTTCCACCCTCTCCTCCTTTCCTGCCCCCTTGCATTTTTCTCTTAGCAATGAGATCTCACACTGGGGTAGGAGATGCAGGAGGACCTTGGGAAGAGACAGCATCTACTTAGCAGTGCTGCCTTCTGTTTGGTTAAATCTACACAGAGCAGGGATGTGACCGGGTATGTGTTCTCATGCGAGTCTCTGTGTTCACTGAGGTGGACTTTTATGGAGGCCAAGTGTGGGTTCCTTAGTGGCAAGCACATCAGAACATGCGGAGAGAGGAGAAAAAAGAGGGCTAAAGAAGGTACTGGGATTTTAGAGAAATACAGCACTGGTCAGCCTGGGGAAGATACAGAGGAGGGATTGGTTGGAACTGGGCAATTCCTGTATACTTTTAGGAAAGCAAGCCCTGCCTTTCAGTCTGTCTCTCAGCTGCTTAGACTCCTTTGAGTTTTCTTCTTACAATATAATACAACTGTAATCACGTTATTAGCTGTAAATGTCCTGAAGGCAGGGACCACCGCAAGGGTGCTCACATGATGCCAGGCCCATAACAAGCGCTCGTTCTGTCCTGAACCACCGCACACTGCTGCCTTATGTGATGCCTGGTGGCGGTGAATAGCCGGGAAATGTTGCAGAAAAGAGAAAAATATGCACCGAAGCATAGGCAGGAGACAGACGCAAGCAGTAAGCACATTCATCCGCCTCCTCGCAAGGGAATGCTCTGCCCACAGCAGAGTGCGAGTTCAAATCCATCTTGAGCAATTTTTTCCCCATAATTTTATTGAGAAACAAATAGCAATGAGACAGTTTCAAACCAAGTTGGT
>NDGN011552509.1:1131-11684 GCA_002564285.1 Tympanoctomys barrerae | reverse complement strand
TGGGGATTGAACTCAGGCCCTTGTGCTTGCCACGCAAGCGCTTATTCTACTGAGCCATCTCCCTGGCCCCTGGAGAGGTTTCAGGTTTTCAGGGATACTAGAGCGTTAATGCCCCCTATCATGGAAGAGAGAGTGTGGTTCTCCAGACACCGGAATCCTGGCCAGGACTCTCAATTTCTGGTGAAGACTCCGTTATATTTCTTCAAGCTATTAGTCATGAGGGGAGTAAATATTCCATGGAGCTTCCTATACCCTCATGTCAGTTGTCTATGCCCAAAGCCAAACGACCTGTCCAGGCTAGCTCAGAGTTCTCCACAAAATTTCAAATGTAGAGTCCTGAGTTCAGTAGAAATTTTGGTTATAGGTATTTAAGTGCTTTGAGATTATAGAAGAATTCTATATATGCTCATGTCTTTGCAAAAGAAAATATAGTCCTCAATGAGACACTGATCAGTGGAGAGCTAGTCTCCTATTTCCTATCCTTTCTAGAAAAACCACAAATGTCATTTATTGTCCCTTTCTCTACCTCACCTATCACTTGTTCAAAAACCACTGTCTGCTTCTCTGAAAAGAATATTCTGTACACTCCTAAATAATGGCTGATCCACTTGAAGTTTATTTTGACTTAATGCTGTTTTCTTGTCTAGGTTTCCTGGAACTCGATTTGCATCACACAATTGTCCCAGCAAAATCATCAGAGAAATGCAATTTAGACATGATTCCAGACTTGAAAGCCATGAGCCCCCTTAAGGCCAAGACCGCCTCACTCTTTGAGCAGAAGTCCATGAAGGGATGGTGGCCATGCTACGCAGATAAAGATGGCTGTCGTGTGATGGCTGTATGAGTGTTTCTTGCTTGGTGTTTTTTATTTTATTTTTGGTGGAACCGGGTTTAGGGTGGCTAAGTGTTTGTTGTTTGGCAGAACTGGGGATTGAATTCAGGCCCTTGCGCTTGCCAGGGGAGTGCTTATTCCACTGAGCCATGTCCCTGGCTGTTTCTTGCTTGGGAATCATGCATTCCTTTTATCATTTAGGTCTTCCCCTTTATCCATAAATTACCCCAGGAAAGATAGGGAAGTGCTAAATTGGTTGAAAAAAGTTTGTAACCTGGGACTATAGGAAAAGCTGGGAGATACTCTGAGCACGTACTTGGGGGAAGGTGAAGAGGTTGGATAGTAAAATGTAGGAGCCCAAATGGTTGTGGTATATTTTCTTAGAACACTCTGGTCCTTCTTTACCTTGAAAATTAATTTATGCTGAGCTGCCAGTATAATTGAAAAGAAGAGTTCAAATTTGAGCTTTTCAGGGCTGGCGAGAAAGCTCAGCGGACTAAGTGCCTGCTTCAGCAAGCACAGGGACCAGGATTTGATCCTGTCCCGGCCCCCAGGTACACCAAGTTGGCAACTGAGTGTGGGTGTGGTGGTGCACACCTGTAATCCCACCACTGAGGAGGGTAAAAACATGAGGATCAGTACAAGTCTGAGCTGCACAGTGAGACCCTGTATGAAGCATTTAAAAGAAAGAAAACAAATTTGAGCTTTTCCATCTTTAAAAAAGTGATGGAAGCAGGGAGTGCTAAGAAGGCCTTAACCCATAAATATGTTTGGGGAATGCAAATTTTTTTGTCATAGAAGCAGTAGTGCAACATACTATACCATGACACAAAAGACGACTTGATTTATTACATATCATTAATTGGCTAACATTTAGTATCAGTTATGAACCAGATTCATAATCTCATTTTCAATACAACATTGATATGTAATTTTCATAAACTGTACCCCTTCACAGTGTCCAATTCAGTGAATTTTGGACAAGGTATGCACCCATGAACCAACCCCATAATCAAGTGCCAGTGTCTTCCTGTAACCCCAGGAGTTTCCTATGCACTCGGGGGTTCACTGCTTCCTCTCTTCCAGCCCCAGGAAATCACTGACCTGCTTTCTGTCACTATAGATTAGTTTGCACATAAACTTATTTAGTTCTGTTGACAGTCTCATCAAGTAGATATTCTCTCCATTTTGTAGACTCACAAGGCAGACTTGGAGAAATGGAACAACTCGCCGAATTCCAATGCCCAGTTTTCTCTGGGTTATAAGTGAATGAGCCACTTGTACTCCTCTGCCTAAGTTAATGTCAGCATCAAGCCTTCTCAAGTCCTTGGGGATTTAGTGGGCTTTCCTAGGTGCTAGAAAGTCTGTTAAAACTTCCTATCAAAGAAGGGACATATCTAGATTTCTTTGTGCCTCGATCCCCCACATGCAGATAGTAATAGGACCTTTCTAGGGCTGCTAGAATCATTACCTATAATTACCTACATAGAAGGCTTAAGCAGCACTGGCACATCCTTCAGGAACCTATCCATTAGGTAGCAGCACCTATCCATTCATCCATCCTTTCACGGATTAGGCTAATGCACGCCACATACGTACTAAGTGCTGGCACCACTGTGCATGGTAGGGGTAGAAAATGAAAGGCACGTCCCTGCTCTCTTAAGTCTGCAGTTAGTGCTCCACAAACGTTAGGTATTTTTCTGGGCAGAGTGGTCTGGGCCCATGTAAAGTTGCAAAGAAAGGTGTGTGTATATGCAGGCAGTTGACTGATGTGAGAATGCTCGAATGACAGGGGCATGAAGAATGGAAAGCAGGAAGGAGGGGAAGCAATCTGTCCCTTTGGTTTCCCACGTGGAGTCAGTTCAGAAACACATGAAGAGGAAATGTGAAGAAATCTCTTGAGGAAAATTTAAAGCAATCTAAGGATTGTTTTACAAGAATAAAATCATTGCTCAGGGAATACTTTATAGATTGAAGTAAAAATATTTGTGAAACGTGATGTCATGTGTTTAACCTGTTCTGCTTTACTGAAGGGGAAAGTCGAGATGACACTGGAGGTCCTCAATGAGAAGGAAGCCGATGAGAGGCCAGCTGGAAAGGGGCGGGATGAACCCAACATGAACCCCAAGCTGGACCCACCAAAGTGAGAGGCCCTCTGTGTTCTCTGTGCTGTATGATCCTCAAACACCTGCACTTTGAAAAATCACCTTCCAGTGGCTTTGTGCAATGGACTAGCTGCTGTGCCAATTTTATACTTGACAGTGATCTGTGGGGCAGGGGGTGGAAAAGTGGGGGCTCCGGCTTCACTTTGACCATTTGCCTTCCCTGGGAAGCAAAGTTCAGGGTTTTCAGCATCTCAAGATGCTATACTGGGTACCCAGGCCTTTCTCAGCCACTGTAGAGAACAGTAGTGTTTCCTGAGTTGATATTACCAGCTACTCCTAACAGCACTTGTTCCCCAAGTTGGGAAGGTAATACCATTTCTTTGTACTGCAGCCGACCTGAAACCTCCTTCCTCTGGTTCACCAACCCATGCAAGACCATGCGGTTCATCGTGTGGCGCCGGTTCAAGTGGGTCATCATAGGCCTGCTCATCCTGCTCATCTTGCTGCTCTTCCTGGCTGTGCTCCTCTACTCCTTGCCGGTAGGAAGCCTGGCTCTCTCGTCCTGGCTCTCTCTGGGGGACTCTGTGCTCAAGTGTCTAACTTGGCATTTGCTAGTACTGCTGCTCAAAGGAAGGACCCATGTAGCAGCTATGACACTGCACCCTTGCATATTTGGAAAATGTGTTATGATGTGTTCCGTGATTAAAATTACATTTCTAGGGCTTCATAAATTATAGTCAGTACTTTATGGGCTTAAAAAACACTGGTTTCAGGAATCTTGGAAGAAGCACTCAGGTGGGGATCAGTATGCTATATGTCTGGACTGTGAGCATCATTCCTGGAACACAGGGATCCCCAGTGTGGGCTCACAGTGGGGCTCCTCAAACCCCATACTCACCCACGCTAGATAGTTCATCCTTCTGCTCCCATTATTTATTGCTCCTAGCTGTCCAGGTAGCTTTGTGCACCTTTTTTAAATCTAGATTTTATTGCAAAAGGCCCATATCACGTCTAACCTCTCTCTAAACTCCCCCCCATAATCACCCAAATGGGAGGTTTGGCCATGTACTTAGAAGTCTTAGCTTCATTCCTCCATTCACTAAATGCATTAACATCTACTGATGGCTAGAATTAGGATGTAGAGATAGCCAAGGCATGATTTCTGTCCATGAAGAGCTCATAGTCCGGGGACAAGTTGGCCTTTGAACATATACGTAATGCAGGAAGCAAGCTGTTACAGAGGTATGAACAAATGACAGCAGGAGTTCATTGCTGAGGACATTTTCAAGGGGGTGATATTTAAACTCAATTTGATATGTGGAGAAGGGATGGTCCAGGCAGAGGAACTGTGGACAGAAGCAAGGTGAGCGGCTCCAAGTGTCACAGAAGGCGTCCATAAGCTTGTGCGCCAGTCATAGTTTTGTATGTGGTACATAGTCGTGCAGCCACAGTAGCAGTTTTGTTTTGGTGCTGTGGATGGTATACAGGCTCTGGTGCCCGTGCTCTGCCCAGAGCTACAGTCCCAGGCCAGTATGGTTTTGGATCTTCATCTTTTCCCAAACTAATACTTGTAGTTTTCTACTTGCAGCTACACCCGTCAGTCTTGACCATTTAAAACCTCACATAATTACTTCTTTTTCCTGGCTTAGATTCTACTGATGTAAACCAGGATAGGGGAAAACACTATCCCTCTAGAGGGCATTTGTCAAACTCTGGAGACATTCTGGCTGTTAGAATTGGAGGGATTTTCTGCCAGTTGGTGGGTGGAGGCCAGGGGTGCTGTTATGAAGCACCCTGCAGTGCACAGAACAACCCCACTACAAAGAGCCATCCGGCCCTCCACATCCATACTGCTGGTACTGAGAAACTCTAACTTAAAATAGGTATGTAAAAAAAGTAGGCATGTAGATTTTCTGACATATCCAGACATATACCATTTCTGTTTCCTTTCCAGAACTATTTGTCAATGAAGATCGTGAAGCCAAATGTATAATGAAAACAAAGACTTCCTTTCAAGAGTCATCAGGCAATGAAGGATTTTGTGTCTTTGTGGAAAAAATTCAAACATGATTTTATGTTTGGGGCTACAGCTCGGGGCACGTTGTACTACTTTATCAAGGCCTATCCATCCCCAGAACATCTAAATCCTAGAAAATCAAGCCCATGAGCAACATTTTTATCTTACTATCTTTAGAAGTATTAAAAGTTTTATTTTCTAAATTTTAAACAGCTTTTTCAGAATATTTTTCAAGGTGGCTGGTTCCATTTAAAAATCATCTTTTTATGTGTCTTCTACTCTATGATGCAGACTTGAAAATTGCTGAAAAAGAATTTGAAAATTTCTAAATCTTGACATCACATACTTTTTATTTATAACTTAGGAAAAAAGACTGCATTATATAAACAGAATAGTTAGAGTCATTATTATTTATGCCTGCAACCATTTTTATGACATTTTGTATGGATCAAGATCATGAAACTACTCCACCTCTATTGTGAACACAATTAAAAATGTGCCACTTTTCACATATAGCCGTTTGTTATGTCTGCTGGCTTAGTTGGGATGGAGCCATCTTCCCTGATTGGGGATGGAATTACCGAACTTCCATTTGATCCTATACCCTTCATAAGTATGCTGCTAAATTAGGCAGTGGGTGCCACTAAAGCTAATATTAGCAAAGAGTAACACTTGGGCTCAGGAGTAAAGCATGTGACTAGCATGTGTGAGATCGTGGGTTCAATCCCGGGCATCCCCAAAATAAAAGCTGACAATTATTAAAGGAACTTACTCTGTGTATAGCACTACTGTAAGTGCTTTATGTGTATAACTAATTGGGCCTTCCAAAGAACCCTATAAAGTTAGATAGGTAACACTAATGTTAACCCCATCTTACAGTTCAAAATTGAGGGACAAAGAGGTTAAGGAACTTGCCCAAGGCCACACAGCCAACAAACAATGGAGCTGGAATTTAAACCCAGTTATTCTAGTTTCTTAATGTTTCTTAACCACAATACTACACACAACAGCAGTGGAAGAGCTGTTAAGAGGAACAGTATGGTGTGACTGCACTCTAGTACCAAAGCCAGCATCTTTTCTAGAGTGTGTGAGGTCAGATGCACTCCTATCCAAGCAGCAAATGAGGACTGAGGGGAACAAGAAGTGATACAACAGCAACGCTGCTATTTAGACAAAGTTATATACATTTGGACAAAGTTATACTACAAAGAGTTGGTGTCATTGTTGACACGTTCCATGGTTTGGGAAGGGGAGATCACTATGGATTTATTTTCTTTTTTGTGCTAGGCATCAAATAACCCAGGACCTTACACTCGCTAGGCAAGTACTCTACAACTGGGCTACATCCCTGACTCATGATTTTGATATTTTAATTCCTTTAAATTTTCTGGCAAAACTCCAATCAGTCAGTGTGTTCATAAAAGCACCAAGAGACACAGCTTTGGCTGAATCTGTGCACTCGCTGATCCCCGGGCTCTCGGTACCCTCCTTCTAGGGAGGTTCTCCCGTATCCACTCCCACACAGCCACCATCCTCACACCCCCTGGCATCACTCTTACCCTCCTGGCCAAAAAGGCCAGGCTCTTTTTCATGCCTATTGGGCCCCAAAGTAATGCTGAATCTTAAAAATATTTGTGCCTTTTGACTTAATGGTTGGACCTAAAAGCACCGAATCCAAGAAAGTAATCAGGCAGCCAAAGGTCCGTGTATAAAAATGTGTATCAGGGTTTCTTATAATGGTACAAACCATGAACAGCCAAAATGGCCATGTAGAGGGAAAGGGATACAAGGTAAAATCCTGTACATCAGTTTATAATTTTAAAAAGTCTGATGTATAAAAAATGAAAAATAGAAAAGCATTATAAAAATCTACATAAAATAAAGACCCAAATGCCTATGCATATACATAAGGAAAGGCATCAAAATGGTCATAGTAGAAGAGTTAAGCAAAGTTCATATTTGTACAAATGTATATGATAATTATAAATATTAAACCACATTAAAGGCTAATTTTTTCCTATAAAACCATGAGTTCAAGTTTTATAAACTAGCTATCCTTTGTCTCATTTGGTAGCTGTGCATATATGAATTATCGTCACATCAGACTATAAGCTCCTTCAAGGCACACAGAATGCCCACAGGGTCATACCCCAGGGGTACCATGGAGCAGCAGGCCTGGATTGCATCCTGAGCCATACTTCAGATTCCTCCATCATTTGAAAGAAATAATACCACCTCCCTGGGCCAAGGTGAGGGCTGCTATTTGTAAAGTGCCTTAATAGCATCCAGTGCCCAGAAGGTTCTCAGTACATGGTAGTTTAGGTGCTACATTTCAACTGGCTAATGTGAGCTATCCTAGGTCCACAAATAGAACTAAAAATCTTTCTTTTTCTTCTGTCTAGGAGACCTTTACATAGGAGAATGTTACAGTTTGTGCCTAGTTGTCCCCCCAAAACCTCATGCAGTCATGCAGGGGACTTCTAGAGTTTGTGGTTAACTCGTGATCCACTGGGATGATGGGTGTGAGTGCTGCTGGGATTATGGGTGTGCGTACTGCACCCAGCCTGGGGGGGATAGCCTGAGTGCAACTTCAGGGAGACAGACTTGCTCTCTGTAGCCATTGTTGCCTCTACTCCTCCCATTTGCTCTTGCTGTTTTGCTGTTTTCCACTGCCATGAACTGCTACCCTCTGCCCCCTGCTGCTCTGCCTTGGAGCCAGCTGAGTAGGGACTGAAACCTTTACTAACCATGAGCTAAATAAACCTTTCCTTCCTTAATTTTGGGTATTGGGTATTTTGTCCCAGCAACAAGAAGAATAAGACAGAGACACTCACTAAGCAGGAGGAAAACAAAAGCAAGATAAAAGCTGTCTCACCTGCCAAGACCCAAGAAGGAGGATCTCACATCCATGATGTAGGAAAAGAGGGTGAGCTCTTGCCACCTTAGACACTGTTCTGATGCCTACTCTGTGTTTGGTGAGAGTGGAAACACTTGCATTGTTCCAATGATAGAAGATACATGCCCCTCCTTGTTCCATCAGCCCACCGCAATAGTCCCATCGTTATTACAAGGCTGACTTAGTGTCATGAAGAGTGGGCAGCTACCCACAGGCTGGGCAGCCAAGTACAGATAAAACCTTCCAGCCCTTTCAAGTCACGTTGCTCCTACATCCTAACTAATGCTTTCCAACAATAGCATGCCATCTTGCTTGGATCTTAACTGGTGGTCTACAGCTTTTATCTAATTTAGAGAACATTCTGATTAGGAAAGAGAGGTATTATTTTTTAAATGCATTTTCTTAGAGAACAAGTAACTTCACAAATGATCACTGTTCTAGGAAAAATATCGCTTGAAAATTTTCACAACCAGTGTGCACTAGCATAGGCCAATCAGAATAGCTGCCTAGACTTGTTAGATAGAAAAAGACTGTAAGAACCAACACGGCCGTGCCAGTACAAGCAAGGTAAGTATTAGCCTTCATCCCTGGGATCCCTACAAGTACTCTTGATAGAGCACCTCAAAACCCAGGAAACAGTTGCTGAATGGACAAATGGATGCATGGCTCCCTGAAGAAGAGTCCTTCTTTCTCTGATTTTGCCACACCTAACTGGAATCTACCAGTATAGTTCCTTCCAGCAATGCCAGAAAAGCTCTATATAAAATCACTCCCATGGGGAGTCTTGAACTGGGCTTTTTGGATAGCCCTCCCCTCCCCTAGAAAAAGGCTTCATCTTGTCAAAAGATAATGGTCTCTCAATTGAGGTCATTAGCCACTTGTCACATATAAATAATAGCTAAAAGCTGGAACTAATCATAGTCCAGTCAGATTGTCACATCATTGTGAATTAAATAACACTTAAGCCTAACTAGCTATAGCAAGTGCCACCATTAATGATGGAGCCTTCATTAGGAAAATAAATCTCCATCAATGTCATAAATAAATCTCCATCAATGTCATAGGATGACAGGGAATGGAAGATTCTGACAGCTAAAGCTTGATTTTGTTTTGCTCTTCCTTTTTTGAGACTAGTGAAGGTAATGTGTCACAATTAGACCTATATATTGCTTTAAAGGGTTATTATAAAAGGGTTATTTACAAAAGATTATTACAGACTTCTGAAACAGTGCACAGGAGGTACGGAGGTGGTTTTCCATGAGCTGCCCAGGGGCAGCTCTTTGTCCCTCTGCATTCACTCAGGCTCAGAGGATTATTTGTCCAAGGACTAGAGCTGACTCATTCACCCTTGGAGCAGATGTTACAGAACAGAAGGTGAGAGTGCTTTCCAGGAACATCTCAGTTCCAGGAGACAGAGAGAATGGACAAGAAGTGCAACTTGCCTACCAAAAGTAGAACCAATATGACAGTGATTTCAAAGATTATAAAACTCTATACAGTTGAAATAGTCATGCTAGATAGATTCCGCAGTGAAGCCAATACATCCAGAATTCTGAGCCATATGTGTGCAGCCTCTGAAGGCAAATAAGAATCCATTCAGAGGAATGCTTTCTAAAGTCAGCTTGAGGTGCACTGAGTTCATAATGGAGTTGATGTTGTAAATAGATTAAGCTCCCACCATCTTTGCAGCAGAGTTCTGTGTTTGTTCAGCGTTGAAAGAAAACTCCCTAATCTTTCCTAGGTCAAACATGATGAGGTCCCAAGGAAGATCAAAGGGAGGCTACTTTTCCCTTGGATATACATCCATGAAATGAAATGCCAGAGTTCATAAAGTTCAGGAAAAACACGAAAGAAACGTGTAATGTGGACTAACTATAAAACCTAACGAGTAATGGAACATAATGAAAAACACAGGCCCACCATGTGTATAGACTCCCTTGTGACTCAGGGGTGGGTGCAAGTTTGCAAGAGAGGCAGACTTCAGGTTTTCACTATTTGGATAAATTGCACCAGTAAAAAAAAAAAAAAAAATCAAAATTTTGGGCAACTCTCTCATGGTATATTGAATACATCTCAGGACAACCCAATTTTCCAAAATTGATCTCCACTTCTTGAAAAGGCTCTTTCAGACCATGACCAATATTAATGTGCAACTACCATGTGTTTTCACAAAATCCTAGAGCCAAACCTGTAATCCTCTCCCATCATATTTCAGTGAAGTCCTGCCCGGTAATTATCAGGAGGAGGACCAGTCATATCCAGCTGGATCCAGATGTAGCCTGGGAGCCTCACAGATGAGGTTTCACCTGGGTCAGCGGGATAAGCAAAATAAATGACTGGAATCCTGTCTCAAAGCAGTAAAAGCGGGGGTGGGGGGGGAGGTGGTCCAGACGTCTGGAAGCCAGTGCTCTCGCCCCAGCTTGGTCACAGTGTAACCCTGTGTCTTACATCAGGCATCTCTTTGAAAGGACCCCTTTGCTTTATTTGTGAAAGAAAGCACTGAATTAAATGATCTCTTCTGTCCCTTGTTTTATGGTTCTATTTTTCTGTAACTCAGTTTCCTCATGCATAAGACTGCAAGCTCATCTTCATAGATCCTTCAGAGATTGGGAAGATGGTGTGATTTAAAATAGGCAAAGTTGGGGCTGGCGAGATGGCTCAGTGGTCTAAAGCACCTACTTACAACAAGCTTAGCAAAGCACA
>NDGN011552505.1:0-11219 GCA_002564285.1 Tympanoctomys barrerae | reverse complement strand
GTTCAATCCCTGGTTTCACACACACACACACACACACACACACACACACACACACACACAAATATATATATATTATCCCCAAGGTGGTGATGTCAGGGGTGGTGATGTTAGGATGAAGTAGGTTGAGAGTAGCCAGCTCTTGAGTGGGATCAAGGACTTTATAAAAGAGGCTACAGGAAGCTACATGGCTCTGTGAGGTTCTGAGGACCAATTGGCAGGGACCAGCTGGTTCCCAGAAAGCAGACCCTCACTAGGCACTATCTTGAACTTTCAGCATCTAAACTGAGAAATATAGGTCTCATGCTTATACACTACCCAGCTTATGTGTTTTGTTACAGCAGCCTGAACAACTTAAAGCAGAAGACCCCTTTCAAGGTTGTTAGTGTTTTCCTAGATCCCTTTCCCCCTTTCCCCCTTTCCCTGTTCATTCCTTTATATTCTGAGAATAGTTATGGGTGAAGTTATGGACTCCCTGCTCCTGCCCTGGCTAATTTTACACTGTTTTCTCTACCTGAGATGCTGCTGCTTCCCATGATCTAGCCTCAGTATGGGGTTTGCATGTGGGCTAAGCCCTGCATCCCTGCTGAGAAAATGCTAGCTACTTTATCAAAATCTGCACTGTAGCCCAATGCCCAGGGGACCTGGCATTTCCTCTCCTGTGACACTTATCACCCAAAACTGGAGTAATTGCCTATTTACTGTCTTTCTTCCCCATCAGATTTAAAGATCTTTGAAGGTAGGGATGATAATCTAAGCCTAGTGTGTGTGTGTGTCCATGCCCGTGTGTATTTAGTGCTAGGGGTTGAACCCAGGGCCTTTGCACTGAGTTACATTCCCAGCTCTATCTAAGTTTTTATTCTAAATTTTGAGATAAGGTCTCACTAGTCACTAAATTGCCCATGATGGGCTTCAATTTTCAGTCCTCTTGCCTCAGCCTGTCATAGTGCTGGCATTACATTGTATACCACCCAAACCCTGTGATGTTGTGTTTCTCATGCCTAACCAAGTCCCTTCTACATAGGAAATGCTTGGTATACTTTTGGTGAATTGAACTATAACAGTTTCATAAGAGGGAATATTGAGAAATATGAGTATTTCTCCCATCTTAAAAGAAATCAAAATGCCCTATTTTTCTGTAAGCATAGAATTGTTTACTATTTTGAAAATATAAATAGATGTATCCTAACATGTAGATTTTGAGTGATAAAATTTGTACTTATTTCAAAGATAGAAACTGGCATATCACACACACACACACACACACACACACACACACACACACAGAATTAGTTTGGATATCATACATTAAATCCCAGTAATGGCTTGGCATTAGCTAGGGGTAGGAGTGCTTAGCATGTTCAAGATTTTGTGTTTGATCTGAGATGCCACATTAAAAAATCTTGCTAAGATTTGCCTCAGTTTCCAGTTTTGTTGTTGCACCTTCTTACAGGAAAATGAAAACTAGTCCACAGCATAAAATATGTGAATGGCATCCTGAGACATATTTCTGTAGTTGAAGATATTCTGTTTCAGATTTGCCTCTTCCGTTACACCTTTTCCAGAATTTTAAATATGAAAAGACACTATTAAGGGCTCTGGAGTTTTGGATGAGTAAGCAACCTTCTGGAAAGAGAAGGGCACCATGTTTTCAACTGAATTGGTGGATTTCATCTCTTGAAACTTACTGATTACTTACACTTAAAAAAAAAAATGAACCAAACCCCATAGCCACCACCAGGAGCTGAAGGCTGAGACTAGAGCATTCTCAGACACCCTAATAGCCATGTGCAAAAGCAGCTGGAGACTCCTGCAGGAGAGGCACAGGTGTTCTGCAGAAGGATTCAGTCAATGGACCAGTGAGAGCCACTTGGCTCAGAGCTTCTTCTTCCTTCAGAAGAAGGTGGCATTGGAGTGGCTAAAGAACAGAGACTTTTTCTGGGTAAATTCTGAGGCAATCGACCCTGGGCTCCAACTAAAGGGCCCTGAACAACATTACTAGTCTTGTTTGAGACACCAAGGAAGAAGAATCAGTGGCATGCTGATTTGTTAAGTGTGAGTGGTTGAGAGAATGCAGGAACCAGAAAAAATAGAGAAGCAAAGAAAAATGAGGCCGTGGTGCTGGCCATTTGTACAGGTACATTTTATCTTACCACAAGACATATAATAAAGAATTGACTAATGTGACCCACAGACCTTGAAGAGGCTGGGGAGCATTCAGGACATAGGCCATCAGCCTCTTACTTTAGTGGAAAATAGACTTGGCTAGTGGTGCTGGTACTCTCACCAGGCTGGGTTGGCATGGGTTCACTGGGAAGAGTAGAAGGGGAGGGTATGATGGAAATGATTGTTTTAATCATTGAAAAATGCTTGTTTATGCAGACACAGATGAAAGAGTGAATATTATGATGATATGTGACGTCAGTACTGCAAAATGTAATGTAGTCATTAGGACAGAAATCTATACCTAGGTCATAATTGTAGCTTAGTTTTTAAACTTGAATTAGAGGAAGCAAATCTTTACTATTATTGGCAGTGTATTCAGAAGATAAATTCTAAAGTTTTGACTTCTAAAGCAATGGTTTTCATCCTATAGATCGTTATGATTTTAGAATGCTGCTAATTTTCTGCTCCCTCTTCTTGCCTTCTTTTACTCCCAATCTTCTCTACATTGTATTTCTTCATGCAAAATTATCCTTCCTTACTTATCAACCTGTTCTTTAAACTCTTTACAGCATGGCTTCTGCCCAAGCATGGTAATAAAACTTTCCTCAAAAGTTGTCAGTTAATATTAAGTTTTCAAACATCACAACCTTTTTGTAGTAGAGATTCCGACTTTTCTGAAACAGGCTCTGTTGACCAGCTCTTAAGCAATATACTCCAAAAACCCCTCTTATTTCTTATTTTGAGTTCAGATACATTTATTTGCCTTCCTATTTTTTTCTGAGGTATCTTTCTTTTTTCATTTTGCTGACTCCCTCTTTTTCCTTCTGTTTCCCAGCTGGGGACATTTTTCAAAATTCAGTGCTCAGTCTGTGTTACTTCCCATATGTCCATCTGTGGAGATTTCTTCATTGTGTCACTTGGAGGACTTCCAAGGCTGTACCTCTAGTCCTGATGTCTCTCTAAAGCAGTGCTCACCAAAGTGGGTAGACAAGATGGCCCACAGGGATGCAGAAAGAAAACACTAGGACTTGCACCGGCAGTTTTGTTGCTCAGAGCAAGAAAGGAGTAAAGAATCACAAATACCAGATAGGATGGTTGACAGGTAGGATGTCAGCCAGACAGTCACAGGCCTATGAGTTTCTCTGAGGGAAAGGTGGGCCATGCAAGTATCCTTGCTCACTTGCCTTCTACTGACAAGACATAGGTAGTTTACCTGTGTCCAGTGAATTTGATTTGTGGGCTGCATTACCTACATTAACCTGAGCCACTCTTTAGAAAATAAGCTAATGGTTTAGGAAGAATTCCTGAAAGGACCCTGTGGGTTGAATGTAATGCTAAAAATGCAAGCACAAATAGCAAGAAATGAGGGAGCTGGCCTTTCTATTCCTAGTATTTTTTGTCAGCTGTGTTAAGACAAAACAACATATGACATTGTCTTGGTTACTTTTGCTTTGCTGGGACAGAATCCTTGACACACACAAGTTAAAGGAGGAAGAGTTTATTTTGGCTCACAGTTTGTAGAGCTTTCAGTCCATAGTTGGCTGGCTCCAAGGCATGGCAGAGGGACATCATAATATCCCGAAACAGTCCGTGATTTAGTGGATAAGAAACAGCAAATAGCAAGCATCATCATCATCATCGCCATCATTAGCAGCAGCAGCAGCAAGCCTGCCTTCTTCTGACCCTTTATATTCCATCCATACCACCTACTGATTGGCACCACTCACACACTTCATTATCCAAATCCTTAATCCCAGTATCACACATCCTAGCCCACAATCACACATCCTAGATCCAGCCAGGTTTGAAAGGCCTCATCTGTTAGTGCATGAGGCTTTGGGGTGGGGGGAACATCTACATACAAGCCATAACATTCCATTCCCGGCACCCAAAAGACTCATGTGCGTGATTTTATGCAAAAGGCATTTAGTCACTCTCTAAGAGTTGCTAAAGTCATACTAGTTTTAGTATTACTGAAAAGTTGAAGTCCAAAGTATTGTCTGAATTTTAAGACAAAATTACCTGCCAGCCCCTGTAAAAATGAAAAGAAAGTTATTTACTTCCAACACTTCCAGAAACAGGTTAAATATTTCCATTCCAAAAAGAGGATAGAAATGAATGGGACCAAAGTAAGCCTAAAATCCAGAATGGCAAACATTAAATCCCACAGTTACATATCCAGGGTCTAGACTTATCAATGGCAAGATATGAACTCCGAAGGGCTTGAGTGGCTGTGCCGTAGTACTATGGGCAGTTGCAGCTCTCATGGCTTTTCTTTTGGGCTGGCTTTGCTCACTCCTTGCAGCTTTGCTCAGATGATCCACATTCCCAGCTTCTTCAACTTTCTGGGGTCTCCCTGGTGTCTTTGGCTACATACAGTTTCATTGCCCTCTCAGACACACTGCCTGGCTTTCAAAGTCTTCTTCTAAAATCTGAGTGGAAGCCTTTCTGACCCCACAACTCTTGCATTCTGCATGCACCTAAAGCTAGCATTGCATAGATAATGCCAGGGTCTTCCACAGCTGCAGCAGGAGCCAGGATTCCTCTCTTTTGACTAATGGAGTCAAGTGACTACATTACTGTGCACTATGAACCCAGTCTTGAGGAACTAATTCTCTAGGCTGCCACCATTCTGGAGCATGGTACTCTGGGGTCTCTCTTCTCAAAGCATAGTCTCTGCAGTCTTGAAGGTGAAAAGGGTGGTATCCCACTGGTTCTTGTGGTACTTTCAGGTCATCTTTTCTGTTGTTCTGTATCTTTGAGGCAACCATGTTCTGCTCTGTTCCTTCTTTGTGGCATGCAACTTTACTGGAGCTTTCTTTCTGGCTAACCTTAAAACTTTTAAAATCATTCTTCTGGTCTGTTTGCTCTTGATTTTGAAGGTACAACTGACTAAAAGCTCCCTAAAGTAGTTATACCACCCTCTCAGCATTTGACTGTCTCTGAGTTTCTTTCACAAGATTAATTAGTCCACTGCACTTAGTCTCAGGCAAAGTTTCTGGACAAAAAAATGCAGATAAATTTTCTGCCAAAGCATTAACATACGTGGTTCGGAGTCCAACAGTCCTTCCCAACAGAAAGCTCCTGAGCTTGTTTTTGTTTTTTGTTTGTTTTTTTTTTGTTTTGTTTTTTGTTTTGTTTTTTTTTGCACTTTAGAGAAGGGTCTACAGGGTGTTCAGGGTCTTATACTAGATTGGACACATAGTGATCTGCCTGTTTATAGCCTCCCATGCTATACTACACCCGGTCTCAGTTGCCATCTCAGCATACCCTGGGGTGGGGCCAGCACGGCAGGTCCAAGGATTGAACCCCTGGCCCCTGAACCTGCTTGCAGGCACTTTAATCCACTGAGCTATTTGGCCAGCTCTAAACCAAAATATTTTTTCTTTGTTTTTGTGGTACCGTGGATCAAACTCAGGACCTTGTACTTGCCACATAGTTGCTTATACCACTGAGCTATCTCCCCAGCCCCTCTGAGCTTGGTCTTTACCAGAATTATTTCTGTCAGAATTCTAGTCTTCTGAACTCTGGCCAGAATATCCCATCAAGTTCAGTTTACAGCATTCCAGGGCTGCTGCTTTAGGCCACATCTCCAGATCTTTCCAAACTCTTCACGCAAGTCAGTTCCAAAGGCTTCTGCTTCATAAGGTCGAATCATAGCAGTGACTCCACTTCTGGTACCAAAATCTGTCTTAGTTACTTTTATTTTTATTACTGAGATAAAATACCTGACATTTAAAGTCAAAGGAGGAAAGATTTGCTTTAGCTCACATTTTATAAGTGTTTTAGGCCATAATTGGCTGGCTACAAGGCAGAGTGGCATAGCAGAGGGCCATCACGAAGGAGAAACAGTTCATAGTGTGTGAGGAGGAAGACAGCTAGCAGCAAGCAGCAGCCTGCCTTCTTTCTATGCTTTTTTATTCTTTCAGGCTACAAACCTATTGATTGGTGCCTCCTACACCTAGGGTGAGGCTTCCATTATCTATACTTTTAATCCCAGTATAACACCTTTGATCCATATTCACACACCTTAAATCCCATCACTTCTGAAAAGCCCCATCCATCAGTGCTGAGGCTTTTGGGAGATGTGTAGGTACAATCCATGGTAGATGTAGTCAGTTTCATCAATCTCACTTAGATACTGTCATTAATTTTTCTTTAATGAAAGGAAAATGTTGTCTATTAAGAAAGAAAAATATATTTCAATTATATTTTGAAATAATACTTTTTTTTGTGGAACTGGGGATTGAACTCAGTTCCTTGCTTGCCAAGGAAGTGCTTAGTCTACTGAACCATTTCCCTGGCCCCTGAAATAATTCTTTAACATTGTATAAATTTATTGTAGCACTATATATATGTACCTATGTGGGCCTTTTTGTACCTAAAAGCTTTGGAACTAAAGAGAAACAAAGTCAATATAATTTAAAGCCTGTAATCCTAGATACTTGGGTCTATATTTTTAAAGCTTTGAACAAGGTATCCAAGCTAGTGCCAGGCTTAATTAGTTTCATTTTAGCTAGCCAAGATACCTACATGCCATACATCATAGAATCCCAGACTGCATACAGTGGGAAAAGGACCACAACGGTAGTCTTGCCAGTGACACAGCCTAAAACCCAGCTCTGCATGAGTGGACAGAGGCCATAGAACCAGCTCAGGCATCTTCTGTTCTCACATAGTAAACTGGGAGGGCCTTGGTCTATCTGTTCTGGCCCGGCATCCTTAAAGGAAGTGGTGGTTACTTGGAATCTGTATCATGATAGAGGCCATCCACTGCCCAACCTCCTGTTGTATGGCCCCTGACCAAGAGGCACAAGGCAGGACAAGCCCAGGGGAGCTTTCTGCACATGTGCCCAGGACTTCTTGCTGATTCCCTGTATGCTCCTGCTTCTGCTGTGTTTGCAGCTGCATCTGGCTCTAACTTCAGGCTTCTTCTGGTGAGTTCATTCCCCAACCCTGGACTGAGTGTTAACATTTGTCATGCCCTGGTCTGAGTCTCAAATCCCCTCAATGTCATTAGCTTAGATTTATCCATTTGTGGGATCAGAATCTGCAGAAGCCCAAAGCAGCACTTTGCCTTTCTTCTTCATTTCAAAAACTAATATCAATATTTCAAATCATATAATAGATTTAGAGAAGTTTGATGAAGTTTGACTCCTCTACTTCTTCCTGCTTGAAAGCTAACTCATTCTGTCAAAGTTATGTTCATTTTCCTTCTTCCCACAAATAAAGTATCAAATTATAAATTAGGAAAAAGTATCAAAGAATCTCCATTTATACATCAGTCCCTCCACCTGGTCATCAAGTCTTTATTGCATGCTAACAATAATATTCACCAGCATCTATTGTGCAGCTGCCGTTACCATGCCCTGTGTGTCCATTGTCCTGTATCCTTGCCACGATCCTCCCATGAGGAAGTTTTTACTGTTCACTTTTAATAGATGAAGAACTTGAACATCATGGAATTCAAGTAGCTTTTCATAACCCCTGAGTAGTAAGGAAAAGATTTACTTAGGCTCATAGTTTCAGGGGTTTTGTCCAGTGATTGCCTATGCTCATTGCCTTTAGGCCTAAGGCAAGGCGGAACATCATGGTAGAGTGTGTTGGCTGAGGAAACCTGCTCATCTCATGGCATCCAGGAAGTTAAAAGAGGGAGAGAAAGGGGCCCTGGTACTCTGTCAAGGGCATACCCAAGTGAACTGCCTTTCTCCCATTAGCCCCACCTCCCAGAAGCACCACAGCCTGGTGACCCAGCTTTCAACACACAACCCTTCTAGGACATTCATGATCCAAGCCACAATATTGTTTCATCTAATAGATTATGCATTATTAGATCAAACTAAGCTTATAGCACTTTTTAATTGAATACGTTCAGTCCATTTCATCACATTCTAGGCCCTCCATGCTCAGGTATCACTCTGTGTCCCCTGTTGATCTTCTGTGATATGTCCCTCTCTTCCTATGGAACAAAAAGAACTCTTTTCTGCTTGACCAGTGCACTCTGTTTCCCTGGACTTGTTCAAGATTTTAGTCATCTTCCAAAACCAAATATGACTCCAACATGAAGCTTTCCTGACCAGGCTGGGAAGAATCTTCTCCACTCTCTTGGAGGCTGTTGTCACCATGGAGTACCTTGGACTGCATCATCTTTATCACTGTTCACACTCCTTCAAGGTAGAGGCTGGATCCTCTTCTTCATATTCACTCCTTTATCCCACCCAGTATGTCAGAGCTTGGGAGTGACTGCATTTCAAATGGACCTGCAGTCATCTGGGTCAAGTCAGAATTTCCTAAGAGGGGTTTCCTGATCATTAGTCAGCCAAGCCTGGCTGTTGGATACTTCCTCAGCCCTATTATGACTGGATAACCAGTGTTTCTTGCTGTACTTGGGTGACAACATTGCACAGTGGTACTCTTCTTCTTCTTCTTCTTCTTCTTCTTCTTCTTCTGGTTAAATATCAGGATTAGGTTAAATATTAGGATTAGAACCCTAATAGGTCAGTGTCACAGTGCATCTCCTTTATTTTGTGATGAAGGTAAAGAGATCATGAATAAGCACAATGCAACACCAGCCATTGGCTGATGGATTTAGGGACACAAAAGTCATAGATAAAATTTAAGTTGGATAAAGATAGCTGTTCATGAGGAAAGACTCAAAGTTGGACTGAGTACCTATCATCTCAATATCTGGAGAACCTAAGACATCTATCCAGTCTATACAGGACACTTTTACCTCTGGGGAGGGGAAGGAATGAGCTGATTTCTCAAGGACTCTTCCAATGTAATGGCTCCATTTATCCGAGCTGGTTTTGCCTTGGCGTATGTGGAAGAGATACTGTTCTGCAGATACGTAGTTCTTACCTGCTGTTGATAAAATAGCTTATCTCATTTCCAGTCAGCTATATTTTAAGATACATAGCTAGAAAAATGCTGGTGTAGGGAAAAGACATCTGAATAGAATAAGCCCTCTGTTAGGCTTTCTGGCTAATCCTGGCTAAAGAGTTAAATTTTACTGATGAGAGCCATTTAAAAGGGTGAGGGAAGATATAGATAGACCCCAGAGAGAACAAATGCATAAGGGTCCACTGCAAAGGACCAGAGGGGAGCAACCCTTCCCTACCTTCAATAAAGTGCAAAGGAGACAAAAGGTAAAAGAGGCTACTTAACTGAAGGAAAACTCTTACTTAGTGTGTAAAAATATGTATTCCTGCTTATGCACTCATTCATATACACTATTACCTGAGCTTGCGAACTTAATTTGTTGTGTGATTTTGCAAAAGATGGTAATGCTTGTGTTTGTCCAGGAAAGATGGCCATGGTTGTGTATGTGACTTTGTATAGCTTGAAAACAAAAAGAAAATTTTTCCAGGGGCCGGGGAGTTGGCTCAGTAGAATAAGCACTTCCCTGGCAAGCACAAGGGCCTGAGTTCAATCCCCAGTTCAGAAAAAAAAAAAAAAGAACATTTTTTCAAAATACATTTTTTGTAAACCAACAAAAGCTTGTGAAATGAGGTATCATTGTGTGTATGTGTGTAGTGTGTGTGCTCATGTTTTTTTTCTTGCTCTAGGATCACTATGTTACTACACTAAATACATACATCCCTGTAATCACTAACTTTAAGTTTCCTTTCTGTCAATCCCAGAGGCAAGGCTCTGACAAGAGCAAGGACAAATGGTTGGGAAGAAGTCATAAACCACCAGGAATGTGCATACATGCATTGGTGCCTCGCTTGGAGTTTTGTGGACTTGGACCCATCCAAAGATAACCTAGAGAGCCAGTCACATTGTGACAAGTTCCAGGTACCATCTGGGAGAAAAGATATTTATCACCTGATAAAGAGGCTGGAGGCAGAGGGCTATGGGTATCCATCTGGCACTTCCTCCCCATTCTCTGGGGCAGCTTTGTGTGTTTGGCTTTTTCCTCCTTACAAATAAAACACCTTCCTTCTTAAGCTCTGTCCCTTTAGTTCATTACTGGTACTTAGTTTATGATTCCAGATAACTTCCCACCCCTGATTCCACACTGTTCCTGGTAGAAAGATCCATTAGATTTTTTTCTGACATTATCAACCAGCGACCCTGTTTGTGTACCTTGGGTATCTTAATGTAGCCCTTGATGTAGCCTTTATCATTCATGTAGTGCTTTCATTGTGAGGCTTTTTAAAAGATTTTTGAAGACAGAGCAGTATATGGCTGTGTACTAACCAGATTTAAGATAAGTGTGCTAACCAGATTTAAGATAATCAGAACATTATGGGTAGCAAAGTAGCTATCAGCTTTTGGATAGTTTTATGTGTTTTAAATGAATTTCTCACTGTGAGGTAATCTGTTTTTCTTTTTGTCTTTGCAAGCTTGAGGAGCAGGGAGATGGATCAAGGCATTATGGCTCTGGTTATTATCTTGTGAAAATAATACCTGAACTCTAAGTTTATATAAGTGACTAATACCTAATAAGGGTATGAAATTTACCTAGATCTATTGATTTTATTTATAAATGATACTACATTAGAAAAAAATTTGGTACAGGGTCTCACTACACAGTTTGGGTTCATATTGATCTTCCTGTCTCAGCCTCCCCAGTGCTGGGATTATAGGTATGCATCACCATACCCTGTTTTGTTGGCTGTCATGGTGCACGGCACGACACATGGTACTGGGGATCAAACCTACGTCTTTGCATTTGCCAGACCGGTGCTTAGACCACCAAATTATCTTCCTCAGCCCCAAAATGACACTACATTTTAAGTGAGAGTTGAGGATGAATGAAATGTGATCATTCACTAAGCTATAGGCCATCGCCCATGAAGGAGGTGTGCAGTGACTTGAAGGGTGAGAGATAATGACTATGGCATCATTGCTAGAGGTAGTAGCATATAGTGCTGTTCCCTGAGCACACACATTCTGTTCATTCTCATAATATCACCAGAAGCCAGGTGTGACATCTCCAGATGAGAAGTCTGAGACACACAGGTTCAGATTCAGTAGCTTGCCAACTCAGATTAACATCAATACCTCTTACAATCTAAACATGTGTGTGTGTGTGTGTGTGTGTGTGT
>NDGN011552496.1:4609-15605 GCA_002564285.1 Tympanoctomys barrerae | reverse complement strand
GGGATTGAACTCAGGACCCTGAGCTTGCCACGCAAGCGCTTATTCTACTGAGCTATCTCCCCAACTTTTAGTGTTCTAAGATGAAAAATTCCAGAAATTTGTTGCCAATAATATGAGTATATTTAACACTATTAAACCATACACTTAAAAATCATTAAGATGGTGAGTTAATGTGTTTTTAAATAAAAAATTAAGCAAAATAGTAAAAAAATATTGTATAAAAACTTTCTCATACAAAAACAGAGAACTATTAACAGAACTGATGTGCATTATGCGTCATAAGAAGTACTTTTGTAAAAAATTGTGTAAGGTAAAAATTTGGATCTTCATGAAGAACAACTCTAGAAAAAGAATAAATTAAGGCATGATTTTTAAAAGTTTTTCTTCATTCATCTTCTGCATTAAAATATGTGAAGATACTAACAGCAAGAATGTACTCAATCATGTATGCTTACATATGTTTATGCTTATATACAAGTGAAATAAATGATAACAATGATACAAGAGACAAGAGATAAGAAACAGGTATCTTTTGTTATTATTAGAAACTTGTTATTTCCATGAATCAATACAGTGTTACTTGAAACACAGATTAGTTTCAAATATATAGTACAAACTTAGGTAAATATTAAAAGATAAAAAAAAAAAAAACTCTTAGAAATGTAAATGACATGAAAGTTGAATCACAAAATGCTGAGTTAAAACTCTCCCAAAAAGGGCCAGTGAGATATCTCAGTGGACTAAGTGCTTGCTTAGGCAAGCACAGGGACCAGGGTTCGAACCCAGCACCACACACCACCACATTGGCCCACCCCCAGGTGCGCTGAGTCAGCCACTGAGTCTGGGCGTGGTAGCGCATGCCTGCAATCCCAGCACTGGGGAGGCTAAAAACAGGAGGATCACTATGAGTCCCAGCTGTGCACTAAGACCCTGTATCAAATACATTAAAAAATAAACAACAAGCAAACACACACAGAAAGGCAGAAAAGGAGTAGAGCACAAAAATAGGGATAAGGTGTCGAATATAAATAGTAACAAACATAATAGACTACTAATACATCTACAGTCTTTCAGACTACAAACTACTAACACATCTATAGTCTTTTCAAATGCCAATGCTCTAAAAACACACATTAAATGACAGATTGTCAAGTGGATCAAAAAATAAGAATAATCTGTTGTCTAAAGAAAGTTTCTTTAAGGATGAAGACATACAAATTTAAAATGAAGGGGTCAAAGGGCTTGCCATATAGTTCCACGGATTAAAGTGCCTGCCCAGGAAGACTCAGGGGCCTGGGTCCCATCTCCACGTGCCATGATGGCCCCGCCTCCAGGGCACACTGAGACAGAGACTGAGACTGAGACTGGATGTGGTGGCATTGGCTTGTAATTGCAGCCCTTGGGAGGCTGAGAACAGGAGGATCACTACAAGTCCAATCTAATTAGTGAGACCCTGAAGACCCTGTACCAAATATAAATTAAATTAATAAATAAATGAAATGAAATGAAGGGATAAAAAAAAAATACTACGCTAACATTAATCCCCCTGAAAGTAAATATGATAATTTCACACAGCAGATTTTGGATCAAAGTACAACAGGGATAAAGACATTGTTACATAATGATGAAGGGGTAATTTTTCCAAGAAGATAGGAAAATCCTCAATATATATGCACCTACTAACAAAATACTCATATACGTAAGGCAAAATGATAGAACTGAAAGGAGAAATAGCCAGGTCCATCATCTTAATTGGAAACTTTAGTCCCTGAATTTGAAACAGATCCAGGAAGCATAAAATTTCTTGTGTTATAGATTTTTTTTTTCCTCTTCTGGCAGAACTGGGGATTGAACTCAGGCCCTTGTGCTTGCCAGGGAAGCACTTATTCCACTGAGCCATCTCCCCAGCCCCCAGGAAGCATAAAATTTCCGAAGAGCAAATAAATGTAACTGCCTTATACTCTTCTTAGTCCAGAATACACATTCTTCTCGAGCTCATATATAACAATCACAAAGAGAAACCACATTTTGGGGCATAAAACCACTGTAACAAATTTAAAGAACAGAAATTACAATACAAGGCAATTAAAATAGAAACAGTGAAGGATAGCTAGAAAATCCTAAAATACTTAAGACATATAAATACACTTTTAAAAAACATCCAACACTTCTGAATAGCAAATGGACAAATTGGTCAAAAAGAAAAGGTTTTAAATCTTTTGACATGTATGAAAATACAACATAAAAATTTGGTAAATACAATGAATGAATATAAATATGCCAAATATCATATATAATATTAAAATCACTAAGCACGGTCCCCCATACCAATAAGTGTTCTGAGAGGCTTAGACTAGATAATGACAAGTTCAAGCACAGGATGGGCAACTTAGTGACAGATCCCATCTCAAAATAATACAAAGGCTGAATATAGCTGAATGGTAGAACATCCCTTTGGTTTGGAAGGAAGAAAGAAGGGAGGAAGGGAGGAAAGAAAGAAGGTCTAAAATCAATAATTTCCAACTTTAAGAAAGCAGCAAAAGAAAAAAAAAAAGAAATTCAAACTAAGTAAAAAGCAGAAAATTAGAATAGAATACGCAGGCATAAACAAGAAGATAATCAACAAGCCCAAAAGCCAATTCTTTAAATATCAATCAATAAATAAGCCTTTTGTCAGATTAAGAAAAAGAAGATACAAATTACTAATATCAAACAAAAGAGGGAGGGCAGGCCAAATAGCTCAGCGGATTAAGGCATCTCCTTAGATGGAGGGGCAGGGAGTTCGATTTTAACCCAACACCCCACCCCCGGGCATGCTGAGAAGTGACTGAGGCTGGGTGTGGTGGCGCACACCTGTAACCCCAGGACTTGGGAGGCTATAAACAGGAGGATCACTACAAGTCCAATCTACACAGTAAGACCTTGTACACTTTGTCCTAAATACAAAAAACAAAAATAAAAACAAATCAAAGAGGGATCATCACTATTGAGCCTATGGACACTGAAAGGATAATAAAGGAATACCTTGGCTCATGGACGCTTTTGTTTGTGAACAATTTTGCTTACAAACAAAAGCATTCGGCAAAATTTTGTTTTTGCTTGCAAACTCTACATCTGGTGACAAACAACCACAGCTACCTCTCCCACAAACATAAATGTGGCCTTCTTTTCCAAAATCAGGGAATAAATTAAATTCATGAACGGAGATACCTCAGTTCTGGGAACAACTTCAATCTCACAAGTTTGAGAACACAGATTAAATGGACCAATCCTAAAAAAACATATTTCCCAAAGGCTATAGACAGAATATACTGTCTGAATAGAGTGATGTCTAATTAAAGAACTTGATTCAATAATTAATAACTTTGCAAAGCAAGAACCTCAGCTCCAGATGGTGTCTCTCTTTTTTTTTTTTTTCCCCCAGATGGTGTCTCTTAAGGAAGAACGACTGTCTATAATCTCTTCCAGAAAATAGGAAAGGGAGTACCTCCATAATTTATTTATTGAGCTGGTATTATCCTAATCCCATAACAAGGCAAATCTAGTATAAAAATATGAATGCCTCTGTATTAATGATTTCATATTACTGGGACAAAATATCTGAGACCCATAACTTTAAAGTAAGAGAGGCTTATTTTCCCTCAGTTTCAGGGTTTCAGGCCACAGCTGGCTGGCTCCAAGGCAGAAATGGCATGGGGGAAGGGCATGAAGCCAGAACACCCTACATCCTCCAACCAAGCCCAAACTGCCTAGCACAACAGCTATGAACTTACCTACACATAAGTATAGTGCCCCCAAGATCCAATCACCTTCTGCAAGTCCTACTTGTAAACACACACGGCCTTCGGAGGATGTTCTCAAACTGAGCTGTAATGTTCTACTCCTGGGTACAAAAAGACTCATGCACATCTCTTTATGCAGAATGTATTCAGTCAACCTCTAAGAGCTGCCAAAGTCTTAACAATTTCAGCATTTGCTGAAGAGTACAAACCAGAGTCTCCTGAGACTTTGCTATGATGTGAAATCTTAGCTACGAGCCCCTATGAAAATCAAAAAGAAAAGTAAACACTTCCAGCATACACTGGCACAGAGTGAACAGTCACATTCTAAAAGGGAGGAAAATGAGGATACAAAGAAATCAGACCCAAGTAAAACCTAAATCTCCCTAACACCTGAGGTAGGGCTGTGGTGAGAGGTAAGCTACAAAGGGCTTGGGCAGACCTGGCCCAAGGTCCCACTAGTTATAGACCAAAAGCGGGGGGGGGGGGGTGAGTCGGTCAGTTGATCGGTTGTTTGGTCTCTCTCACTCCCTCCCTCCCTGCTTCCATCCCTCCCTTTCTCCATTTAAGGCAGATCCATCTTCCTGAGGACCCACTCCATTTTCAGATTTATTCTCAGAGTTTCATATATCATCCTCTCATGTGTATCATGCCTGGCCTTCCAGGACTTTTGATATCGGGGTGGAATCCTCTATGACCCCATACTTCTTGCACTCTGCTTCCCCCCTTCCTCCCATACTAGGGATTGAACTTAGGACCTTGTGCTTGCCAGGCAGGCATTTTTTATATTGCTGAACTATATCCTTGGCCGCATCCTCTTGTACCCGCATGCCTATAAAATATGCACCCACTGGATGACATCAAGATCTGCCACCAGCTTGACAGTAGCCAGGGTCCCTTGAACCATGGCTGCTTTAGCCTCTGAGTTCCTGGCAGGCTCAGCACAGTGAAATGAATCCCAAGGAACTAATTCTTCAGTTTTTCTATAGCAGGGGGTCCACGGACTCTCTTCTCTAATGCAAGGTTTACAGCAATAATGGGTGAGGTCTTGCTGATTCCTGAGATGCCACCAAACCATTTCTTCTACTGTCATAATGCAAAGTAGTTGGCTTCCTTTTATTGCAAATCTTTTCATCAGCCATGTTTTCCTATTCTCCAACTCTGCAGGTGCTTCTTTTCTGGTGAGACTGCAAACTTCTTAAATCACTCACTTCTGTTCTTCTCTCCCGATTTTTGGTATACATTTAGCTAAAAGCTGCCACCAGTACCATGCTGCAGCCTCAACATTGGCCTACCTTGAAATTTCTTCTACCAGGTTAATTAGTTCATTGCCCTTAATCTTAGTCTTTTGCCAAGTTTCAGGACATGCACAAAACGTAAACGAACTTTTTTGCCAGAACACATACTGCCCCTGGTCCAGTTTCTGACAAAGCCCTCAGTCTCAAGAGTCTGGCCTTTATTGTGCACATCCCATCTACATTCTGGTCTTTGGCACTTTGGTCAGTAATGCACATCAGGCACTAATCCCACCACTCTAGGGCTTCTCTAGTCTGAATCTCCAAAGTTTTTCAAAATACTCTCATGACCCAGTTTCAAAGGCTTCTGAAACACATGATCAGGTCTAATGACAGCAATAATTCCACTCTTGGTAACAATGTTCTGTATTTTCATTTCACATAACCCTGAGAGAACATCTTAAACTTGCAACTTAAAAAATGGAGTGGTTTATTTTTGTTCAAGTATCAGTGGATTCAGTCCCTGCTTGCAAAACTGCTTGTACACATCACCAACAGTCTCTAATTCTCAGTCTCCTTTTGTTTTTTTCAGGACCACTAATGCAGGTTTTTACTCTTTATTCCTTGATACATTTTTATTGCTTAGCTTATTGTTTAGTGTGTGGAAAGCCACACTCCTTAGGATTTTCTATCCAAGTAGTTATTCCAGTTCAGTGTCCACTGCTGCTACTTAGTTTCTGTTCTACTTCATACTGAAATATCCCAAGACATCTTGGTATTTTTCTATCTACATTCATGCCTTTGTTGATCTTACCAGGTCTCATAACTTAAACATACATCTTTATGTCAATACTTTTTCAGATACCTTTCTAAAATTTCCAGGCTCACTTATAATGTCTAGTAGACATATGAAACTCCAAGGTTCAAAACCAATCTCCTATGATCCCCCCCAAACTTTTTCTGACACATTTTTGGTTAGGGACCTTTCTGAGGGAGAAGCTCCATCCTTCTATTGCTCAGATCAAAAAATAAGGACTCATTCTTGTTCCCTCTCCACATGTGTGGTCAATCAATAAATTCAGTGTGGCAGAATAAAGGCAGAACTTCAAGATTTCTTTACCTCCCACAACAATAGTACTCTGACCCAAGAGATATTTATATTACATTTGGGTTACTGAGGTAACTTCCTGCCTGGTTTCTCTGCTTGTATCTTTAACTCTCTACAACCTACTGTAAACACAGCAGCAGAAAGATACCTTGAGTGATTTAGATGCCACCCTCCTGTTCAAAATCCTATAATATTGATTCATCTTATTCAATGGAAAAGCCAGTTCTGCTTATCTGTTTTTAACACTCAACATCATTTAAATTTTTTTCTATACTTAGGCACATAAAAATAAACACAAAATGAAGATTCAGAAACTGAGAGAGAAAGAGAGAAACAAACTGACGTCTAAAGTTCATCTTCGTAATAATTCTGATTTGGGAGTAAATTTTAACTTGTCACACTATAAAATGACAGCACAGTATAGTTTTACATGCCTTTGTTTATTTATTTAATATGATGTTCTTTTGCACTCCCTACACTTTCTCTGATGAATTTTTAAAAACATAAATACTTTTACTGGTATAAGAAATTCCAAGCCAGGGATGGTGAGTGAAGGAGGAGGATCACCAAAAGTCTAGGCCAACCTGGGCCACAGTGAGCGCAAGGCTAGACTGAAGTACACAGCAAGACCCTGCCTCAAAAAAAGGGAGAGAAATTACAAAAACTGGGAAGTACTGCCCAAAAGGATTTAATAAGCATTTACCTATATTAAAATCTGACCAAGCATAGAGAAATGAATTTATGTTGGCTCTCGTGCTAGATCCACATCTCTATATATCAATACTGGCTATGTAACATTAAAGTTCTAAGAGGCTCTGTTCTCCATTTCCTATAACTATAGTACCCACTTCATATAAGTATGAAAATTAAGTGACATGAACCTATAACATATGGACACTTAATAGCTGCCTACGACTTTAGTCAATGTAAAACCACGTAATGTAACAGCGCCGGGCAGACAGCTTAGTAGAAGAAGTGCCTGCATGGCAAGCACAGGGTCCTGAGTTCAATCTCCAGTACTGCAAACAAAACAAAACAAAACAAAACTATGTAACAATGAGAGACAGAATAGAAGGAAGGTCAGCAGGAGCAGACTACAATAAAGTATTTTATTCACTTACATTGTTTTAAACCTTTAATTATAGTGACAATAGAAGGCTTTCTGGTTATTTGCATTACTGTTTTTAAATTTGCTGCAGACTATGCACCCTTTTCATGCCTTCATCAAAACACTATAGCAAAACACATTTCCCACAAACATTCATTCATATTAACTGTCATATTAGGCATAGTGCATGACAGGAACTCAGAGGACAGTATTAGATTATGATCATGTATTATGAAATAAACTGTGATTATTTGGAAAACAAAACTATTTACTTGCCTTTCTTGAATTTATGTACAGGGAGTTTCTTAAGTTGATCTTTCCCAAGTCTATTTCTTCTAGCTCTATGTCTGTCCTGGACAAATTTTGTGATCTAAAAATAAAAGGTTTGAGACATTAAACATGCAAGTAAAAAAATAACCATCAACAAGTATCTTAGGTTTTTAGATAGCTGCTGTAAACCAATTTAACTTACTTAAATCTTAATCACAATTAGGTTATTAAAACATTAAATTAAAAGTGATTACTTAACACATATCATCTTTTGAATTTTTATTTATTGACCTTGATTACCTTTCACTTACTGATATAACCGCTTATAAAATAAAAATAGTAGATTATAGTTACCAAGATCCCAATGGGCCAAAAAGAATAAGAAGTTGAGATTTAAGTTATAAACTAATAAAATTTTCAAACATCCAATTTATTATATTTTCAATTCTAGCAGCATAACAGAGTTAAGGCATTCAATTATAAATGTTCATAAATTCTACTATAAATGTTCATAAATGTCAAATAAAATATACAAAACACTTAAAAGTATAAATTGCCAGAGTTGAGAGAATAAAAGGAAAATGTCCATAGACCCCAAAAACAAAACCCCGAAACATCATGCATAAAAGAAAAAATAACAAAGTTGACTACATTACATTTAAGAACTACCTCACACTCACAGGAGGACTGCAAGTTAGAGCTACCTGAGAAATGCAAAGCAAGTAGAAAGAATTCGCCTCAAAAGAGTGGGCGTGGGTAACATACAGCCTAATATAAATATTCTGGTTTCAAAATCCAGTATTACCATTTTTTTTTTTAAAGGTATAAGAACTTCTGTCCTTAAAAGATACTGTCTGAGGAGCTGGGGAAATAGCTCAGTAAAATAAGCACTTCCCTGGCAAGTACAAAGGCCTGAGTTCAATCCCCGGTTCCACAAAGAAAAACAAAAACAAAAAACAAACAAACAAAAAAATTATATACAATCCAGAAAAATATATGAAAATATAAACAAAATCACAAACAACTTTTATTTTAAAAAGACACTTAATATGTCAAACCACAGATTCATTGTTACATTGTATAAAGGAATTTGTATCCAGCACAAAGAAGGCTCAAGATTCAATTTAAAAGGCAAACCTATTAAAGAACTAAAGCATAACTTTATCACAGCAGATATACAAATGGCAAGCATGTAAAGAGATGCTAAACATCATTAGGCTAGAGGAAAGCACAAATTCGAATCATAACTGCCTGCTACATACCTATTAGAATACCTACAAGTAAAAGACTGACTATATCAAGTGTTCACATGAAAAGGAGAAACTGGAACTTTCATGCTCTACTAAGCAAGACATTAAAACAATACACCCACTTTGAAAATCACTTTGGCAATTTATTACAAATTTAAAACAAAATTTTTGACACAACCATCCCACTCCTAGATTTCCAGTGGAAAAAAGTACTGCATATGTACACACAACTTGCACATAAACATCTACATCATCTTTATTTGTAATAGCTAAAACCTAGAAACAACACAGCAGAGCGGAGCGCCTCCTGGTTGCCCTCCCCTCCTCTGCCACCCTCGCCCTCATGCTGGTATGGATACTTGTTTTTATTTTTGTAGAGTTAGGAAATAATCCCAGGGCCTAACACTTGCTAAGCAAGTGTTCTGCCATCGAGCTACACCTCCAGGCCTTGGTCAATTGATTTTTTTATTCGGGGTGTGGTGTTTATTGGCAATCAAATTCAAGACCTTGTGCTTATCAGACAGGTACTGTGCCTCTAAGCTACATCCCTGGCCTGGATACTTTTTAAAAATTCACATTAATAAAAACTTAAGATGCTCAGAAAAAAGATACAAAGCTGTTTGCAATCAAAAGAGCATAGTATTTGGCATAAAAATTATGCATTAGACCATGAGAACAAAAGAGAGAAGTTAGTAGTAAACCTAGGCATTTACAATTCACTGATATTCAACAGTGGTGCTGAGAACATATACTGAACAAAGAGCAGCCTTGTCGACAAAGAGATTTGGGAAAATTGGGCAACTACATGCAGAAAAATGAAGCTCAATCCCTTCTCGCACCAGTTACAAAGATCTACTCAAAATGGATTTAAACACTTAAATGTAAGACCTGAAATTATGAAGCTACTTGAAGAAAACATAGACATAATTCTTCAGAAAATTGTAATATGCAAGTATTTTTTTGGACAAGACCCCAAATGCACTGGAAACAAAAGCAAAAATAGACAAATGGAAGCTAACAAGCAACAGAAACAATCAACAGAATGTAGAGACAACCCAGGCATGCTGGCCTATGCCTATAGTCCCAGCACTTGGGAGGCAGAGGCAGCATTTCTGTGAGTTACAGGCCAGTCTGGACTATATGGCAAGATCTCGTCTCTAAAAAGAAAAACAATCTACAAGACAGGAAAAAATATTTACATTGTATACATTTGACAAGGAATTCCAAAAGCTTGTCAAAAAAATCCTGATTTTTAAAATAGGAAATATATCTAAATAGATGCTTTTCAAGAGACACACATATGGCCAGTAAGTATAGGAAAAGAGCTGTGTATCACTAATTGTCAAGAATGCCGATCTAAGCCATACTGACGTATCTATCACCTTATCCCAGTCAGAATGGCCAATATCATAAAGTCTAAAAATAACAAGCACTGTGAAAATGTGAGGAGAGGGGAACCTTGCACACTGTTGGCAGGAATGCAAATTAGTACAGCCATAGTGGAAAACAGTATGACAGTTCTTCAAAATGTTAAAAATTAAAATACTATATGATCTAGAAGTCCCTACTACTGGGTATACATCCAAAGGAAACAAAATCAATATACTAAAGAGAAATGTGCATTCTCATGTTTACTGCAGCACTAGTTGTAGTGTCAAGAAATGGAAACAATCTAAGCGTCCATCAACTGACAAGTGAATAAAGACAATGTGTATATGCCCGGTGGAATGCTGTTCAATCACAACAAAAGAATGAAATGGTGCATTTGTGAGAAGACTGGAAGCAGAAATGATTATGTTAAGTGGAATATGTCAAGTACACACAAAAAACAAGTACTGTGTAATCTCACTCACATGCAGAATCTAAAAAAGTTGCTTCCATGTAAGTTGAGAGTAGAAGGGTGGTTACCCACTGATGAAGGACAGAGGGGGTGGGGGAGGAGTGGAGGAAGTTTGATTAGTGGTCTAAGTTACAGCTACATGAGAGTAAGCTCTATGGTACTACTGCAGAGTGTCGTGACCAGAGGTAACGATTACATACTGTATATTTCAAACAGCTAGAGAGAGAATTTTGTCAATTTTCACACAAAGAATGAATAAATATTTCAGACTATAAATGCTTAACCTGATTCAAACAATGAACATATGTATCAAATGTTACATGGTATCTTATTAATATTACATACTTAATGTTTTTATTTATTAGTTAAAAATAAAACTTAAAAGTGAGATGTGCTGGCAGCAAAC
>NDGN011552492.1:7509-19451 GCA_002564285.1 Tympanoctomys barrerae | reverse complement strand
TTATTACACTGAGCCATCTCTTTGGCCCCTCTTTTTCTAATTTTTAAAAAATCTTTTTATTTATTTGGTACAGGTTCTCACTGTGCAGCTCAGACATAGTGATCCTCCTGTCTCAGCCTCCTCAGAGCTGGCACTACGGAATGTGCCGCCATGCCCGGTCTTGGGGCTAGCAGGGCAGGCAGTACCAGGGATTGAACACTGGTCCTTGTGATTTCCAGGCAACCGCTTAGAACGTGGAGCTGTCTCCCCAGCCCGATTTTCTTAATTTCAGACAGGAGACACCCAGATCCTCTTATGAAAGTGCACACTGGGGATGCAGTGTAATTAAAATATAAATTACTAACTTCCTGGCTTTCTCTGGACTCAGATGATGCCAATGGGAAAAAGAGGAGAGGGGGAGTTCCCTAGCCCAGAGGTCAACACGCTGAAGGACCTGCCTCGGATCCAGCCTGGAGTGGGAGACGGTGTGGGCAGGGCTGCTTTTTTTACTGGAGCACACAGAGCTGTGGGCAGGAGGTGTGCGTAGACCACTTAAGCAGCCCAAATATCTGCTCCCAGCTCTTCGCAGAGGGGCTTTGACCACCTCTGATTCCTTTCCACTTCCCCAGAAGCGTGCCCTCTGGTTCAAGCAGCATGCTTTGCAAGGGCCAGGTCTTGCCTCCTGGTTTTCTGACCTGTGCAATTCCTCTGTCCATAGTTGGACACACTTCACGCTTGGCTTCACTCTCTCAGTTGTCATCTTAAAATTCCTGATCCGTGTTTGCATTTTGCATCGGGCCCCCTGAGTGAGGTAGCTGGCTCCCTGGCGTGGTGCACACTGGCAATCCTAGCACTCTGGGAGACTGAGGCATGAGAATCACAAGTTCAAGCCCAACCTGGGCAAGGTAGGCCATAGCAAGATTTTATCTCAAATAGCAGCACTGAGAATCCAAACCACGAAGTCCGCTGCTGACAGCCCTGACGGCACGTGAGGGTCCAGCTGCTGCATCGCCACATTTGGATGCACTAAATCCTGAGGCTTGGAAACATAGACCTTTCACCAATTTACATGGATTGTGCTAAAATTATGATGCACAAGAGCATTGCACAGCTTTTCAAACTACGGCAAGAATACTTCAAAGCTTTGTTTTTTTTATGTACAGGGTCTACAAGGGCTCACTACACAGATCAGACTCATAGTGATCCTGCTGTTTTCAGCCTCCCAAATACAAAACTTTCATTTTTAAGCAAAGTAGAGTCACCCCAGAGCAGGGCCCCACGCAGCAGGTCCCAGCAGGATGCAGCCTGCAGCGTGGGCTTACCATTGAAATTGGAGGTGAAGCAGAACACGTCATATCTGCTCTTCTCCTTGTCCCAGAAGCCATAGTTGCGGACTCCAGGCACCGTGTTCTGGCCGCCGCAGGGCTCCCGGGGCCGGGTGATGGGGTACTGCACGGAGCCGTCGCTGAGCCAGCCTGCGTTGCACCAGTCCAGCCCGCTGCGCCAGGCCTCGTAGAGCTGGTCGAAGGAGGCAATCATTGCGTCCTGGTCCAGGCAGGCCTGGCGCGCCTCCAGGAAGTTCAGGTTGTAGCGCCCCAGTCTTGGGAAGTAAGGGAAGACCACGCCTATCCAGAGGGTACAAAAGGGTCAGAAGAGGCCCGCAGACGGGAGTCACACCAGCAAAACCACCTCCCAAGGTGGCATCCCAAGGGTGTCCCAAGGTGGCACCCTTTCCCCTTCCGAGAGCCCCCGAGCCTTGAGCTTCTCTCACTCAGCTCTTAGGTTTGCTGTCTTCAAGGAGCTGCCTCTTATGCTAAACGCTCAACACACACCTTCACATGGCTCGCAGCAGGTGAGCGCTCCCAACCTGCCTGCCTGTGGGCTTACCTTCTGCACCTGCTTATTCATACCAAGAGCCACTCAGCCCAGAGTCCCTTCCACCCTGGGGAAAGACGACAGCACCAAGCGGGTGGGGCACGCAGGGCTCGGGAGAGCGCATCTGTCAGAAGTCAGTATTTTTCTTAGAAGTTACTACAGAGTAAGTAGTTTTATCTAGTTGTGGGAGTGCATAAAGAAATGTTAAATATTGAAATATGTGTAATATAGCCACTTACATATGTTTCTTAGACAGGTTACCATAATGAGAAGCTTCTTATTTGGAGAAACTCTAAAGTGAATTTGCTTATTAATAAACTTGGTTAAATAGTTCATATCGCAGTTCAATACAGTGATCTGCACCCCGTTGACAGCATCACAGCTGTTTTATTTCTCTCAACTTTTTTTTCCTATGTGTTTGGTAAAGGATCTCACTACGCAGCTTGGACTCGTAGTGATCCTCCTGTTTTCAGCCTCCCTAGTGCTGGCATTACAGGCATGTGCCACCACACTCAGACTCGGTGGCTGGCTCAGGGCTCCTGGCGGCGGGGTTGGTGTGACACGCGGTGCTGGGGATCACATCCTGGTCCCTGAACTTTCCCAAGCAATCTTTCAACTTTTAATGCAGTCCTGCACCTTCTTTTACTTTCCCTTAGTCATAGAACTAAAAATAACAAATTTCACTTGACAACGTCTCCATTATTAATTTTTAGCTCTCACATTTTATACCACAAATGGAAAACAAGGTTCTATGAAAATTTTCACTGCAAATAGGCAAAAGCAAACAGACAAACAAGCAAGCAAACCAACAAACTTCCCTGCCAGAGACAGAGAAGGCACCGGTGGGCTGACTGACTGCTGATGTGGAATGCTTTAGAGAACAGAACCACTTGGTGAGTGTTGATGGTGTAACTTAGCCTTTGGGTTTGCCTGGGGAGGTGCAGTAGTTTTCAAAGTAATTTCTTTTGATCAAATAATGGTGGAAGGTGTTGAGCCCTCACACAGCATCCTGCGCAATTCCTCATCGGGTGAGGATAGCCAGACTAAAGACCAGACTTGATTCATTTACTGGATGTACAGAATGACCATGTGGCTCACATTTCTTGCATTCAAGGCTGAGGCAGGAGAATCTGTGGTTCAAGCCCGGCTCAGGAAATTTAGTGACTTAGCGAGATCTTGCCTCAATATAAAGCAGAAACTTTATTGGCTGGAGTGTTCAATTCTCCAACTGGACAGAAAAATACATGTCAAGCATCTTCCCCATATTACTAAAAGATAATTAATTTGGAGTGATTGTATTTTTAAAAATATGATTTTAAATAACTAATGTTTTATCACATGGAAGGCAAAGGCTTGTCCCACTGAACCAGTAACTGACGGGCTTGTGCTGCATATTATAAGATGCACAACAGCATCAGTGGCACTTGGGAAATGCTTCCTTGTGTGAATTGTCCTGGGAGCCTCTACAGAGAGAAATTTCCAGTCAGAATGCGGTCTCCTGTACCAAAGGTCTCTGGGGGCCACGGCTGTCTTCAGCACGGCCCAGCTGGCACTGATTCCTAAGGCAGCGTTCCAGGATGACTTCCGGGTCTCACTCTGCCTGCTCGAGTTCTTGGCTGCGGGATTGGTAGGCTGGAGCACAGCCAGAGGGAGCAGGAAGGGGCTCCGGGCAGCTGGTGCACCCTGTGGAGCTGAGCGGACCTCACATCCCCCGGCAGGACTGTGGGAGCCCCAGCTAGGAGCTCCACAGGTCCTGGGCAGGAGCCATAGCACTTCCAGTTCACAAGGGGCTCTGTCCCCTCTCCTTGGCACCTCTTAGAATGCCCAGGAGAGGGGGAAACTGGCTGCATCCAGTACAAGCTCTCTTGGCAGCTATAAATCAAGTGATAGAAAGTCTCAAATGAATCTCAGCCTGCGGGGGGAGGCAAACTGTAAGGCCTGACCACAGTACGCAGTGAGTGTTTAAAACAATTACAGCAACAGATGCTTTGGCACTCCCTGCCCACCAGTGCTCTCCTTGCTTGGAGCTCGGGACGCACTCGCCCCGTGGTTCCGGCCACTTTCTACAGCAGTTCTGGAAGACGATGTCACCAGTGCTTTACTCCTGCTTTCCTAGCTTTGCATTTGCAGTCATTTCGGCTTTGGGGAAGACCCAGAGGTGCCTGGTGCAGGCCTGGTGGACGAGGTGGACGAGGGCGTGGCGTCCTGCTGCCTTTCCGTTGGCTGGTGCCCAGCAGCAGCAGCAGCAGGTGCTGTGCATTTTGATCACACCACAGAAAGATGTGTATGAAAGAGTCACTCCAGAGCTGCTTCAGAAAGTGGCCAAAAGGATGGGATGAATCTGCTCAAATCACACAGCAAAGGAGAGTTTTCGGGGGAGATTTACGGCGATGCACCTTTTACGGTGCTACATTTTTAAAATTTAAACATTCGCTGTTTATTTCTATAATATTTTCTATTGTGGGTGGCTTTTCTTTCCCAAGCATCTCAAGATGGTAACACAGGAAAATATAGGATATTTTAACTTATAATAATTTCAAACACCTGGAAACCTTCTAGGTTTAAGTTTCCTGTAGTGTATTATGGTAAACTCTCACGGGGATTAGGAAAATAATTTCTCTAGGGTTTTTCCTTATTGACTGTGGCATGTTACTGACACATGATTAGGTTAGTTCTTAGTGCAGTGTAAAATATTTTTATTTTAGGTGCTTTGAAATTTAACATAATTTCATACAATCAATTCCTAAAGCTAAAGTGAAATTTTATGTTAAAATGTCAATGTTTTTCAACTATGAGACTAAATACTCACTGTTGTACCAGCTTAAAATATTTTCTCAACAATTTTTATTTAATGTTTGATGAGGTTGGAAAGAACATATTCCAGGTAAATGAGGGTCAACCTCAGTGCCAGAGTCACCCACGTTGGAAAAGTGTCGCTGTATTCTACATATTCGGCAGGCATAGTTCAGCACGCAGAAGTTTCTCAAACAAGTATGCTTCTGCAACTGCGTGTTTGCTGGTAACTCGTTTCACTTCCAGCTAGTTAAGGCTTCAGCGCCCAATGGCAGACTCCTTGTCTTTGCGCAAAACCTTGCAATCCCTCCAGCTGGAGTTATGTTGCTGCTGGCATGGGGCATTGCTAATGTAAGAAAAGTTAAGCCTAGGGGTAGGAAACAAGGGATTAAGGCTCATTCATCTCTCCTTTATGTTTATATGTCAAAAGATAATCAAGAGCTCTCCTCTTTTCCATGAAAGACTGGTACGTGTCTCTACAAAGGAAACTAATAGGAATGTTACATAGCATGGAAAACAGCAATATAAAATGAAATAAAGGGATTGGCCAGTTGAGGTATATTTTGAGGAAACACTTTTTAAGATTTATAATCACTGGGCTGGGGAGATAGCTCAGTGGAATAAGTGCTTGCCTGGCAAGTATAAGGTCCTGAGTTTGATCCTGGGTACCACCAAAAACAAAATTATAATTACATGAGCAATTCATCCCATTTGTTAGTAAATAATAACTTATTAGATATATAAAAGTTTTAATATCTTGGTAATACATAGATGTATCAATAGTCTCCATAAAGTAAATGTTTCTAGTAATAAGACAAAGACCATATAGTATAATTTGACTGCCCTCAGTACCTCTTCTATTCTCTATTAGTAATATGAACATATTAGTTTTCTATTTCTTTTTCTTTCTTTTGTTTTGTGTTTAGGACAAGGTCTAAAGTGTCTACAGGGTCTTACTACGTAGATCAGACTCATAGTGATCCAGCTGTGTTCAGCCTCCCAAGCACTGGGATTACATGCATGTGCCACCACGTCCAGTCTCAATGGCCATCTCAGTGCTCCCCAGGGTGGGGGGCGGCACGGCAGGTCCAGGGATTGAACCCTGGCCCCTGCATCTGCCTAAGCAGGTGCTTTAATCTGCTGAGCTATTTGGCCAGCCCTATTTTTTTTTTCTTTTTTAAAACGTATTTGGTCGTTACAGGGTCTCACTATGCAGCTCAGACGTTTAGTGATCCTCCTGTTTTCAGCCACCTCAGTACTGGGATTACAGGCACGTGCCAACACACCTCTGGCCAGCTTAACTTGCCCTGGTATGGGGTTGGCACAGCAAGTGGCAAGTGGCGCTGGGGATCTAATCACTGTCCCTGCACCTGCCAAAGCTTGCCTAAGCAGGCGCTTTAGTTTGCTGAGTCGTCTCGCTGGCCCTAGTTTTCTATTTCTGAGACTACAGTTCTATGTAAATGGCCTCATTTTTACCAACAGGTGAATGATTCAGGGAATAAGTATAATTTTTAATAGCATTTTGTGTATCTGTTGATTGTGCAACTGCAATGAATTTTGTAAAGCTACTTATTGAATTTCTAGTAACACTATCCATGTTATACTTATAAAATGCTTATTTCTTGTTGCATGTTTTTTTTAGTAATATAATTAATTAGTAATGATTAGAAGGCTTTACCTTAGCCAAGATTGTGTGTCACAATAAGGTAAAGATTTTGCATTTTAAAATGAAATTATAAAAATTTTATAAAGATAATCATAGAATAAAATAAAACCCATAAAGTTAGAATTTGAGAGACCTAGCCAAGAACCTAAGGACAATTTTTACCACATAGTCTGGCATAGGTAATCAAGGTATGGAAATTACATGTACAAAAATTGGGAAGCTACGGCCGACCATGTGGGGCAAAAGGCATGTTTAGTAGCTCTTGGTCTCTCTGCTCCTCTGTCCTCTCTAAGCCAACCACTCCTTCCACACGAATAATCCCAATGTTCATGGATATTAGACTGAATAAATAAGACCCGAAAGGCCAAGGCTGCATGCAACCAGGAGCCAAGAACTGCCCCAAGGAAAGGCAGTGAAGTGTCCCAGGATGCACCTTCTAAGGTGGTGCAAGCTATCAGATGCGTGAAGCTCGTCAGTTTCCACATGCGATGGACTTGTGCAGCTGTAGAAGGTCAGCTCTCCAGAGGGACGTAGTGCGCCGACTGGTATTTTTTAATTCCAAAGCCACAAAGCTGCACCAGGAGATGAAATGAGCTTCTATTAACTACATGCTGTAGTTTTGTGGAAGGGAAGGCTGCTGGCCATGCAGCCAGAATTCATTCCCAATGTAAAATATGGCTAAAATACGTGAAAAACCAGATGGCATGAGATATGTAGAAAATGGAAGAGCACGTTTCCTTGGAGGATGGATATGGGCCAGAGGGAGGCAAACGTGGAAGGGACACTTGGTCTGGAGGGATTTACACCCATGTCGGTTTTTGAATCAACTGAGTATATTCTATATTCAAGGCACGGGACCCTCGCCTTTCCCTAAACGCCTTGAGCATTTTGTTTTCAGTGTCTAAGAGACGCTGGGTTGTGAAACAAGGAGCTCGCGACAGGAACATTTGAATAAACTCAGAAATTACTTTGATGTTAAATTAACTTTTTATAGTCCTTTAGCAGAATATAATTTCATTCATTTTAGTGCAGGTGTTCTTTACAAAACTACCCATTATTTTGCAGCTGAGTAATTTTAGAAGGATAATAACAAAGAGCCCTATATGAATTTCTCAATAACTATATGTTGGGAATAAGTTTTGAATAGAGTAAAGCAATTTCTAAACATTATTAACTCAGATGCACCTCAGGTTTTCCCGGCTGCAACAGCTCCAACTGTGCACATCAGCTCGTGTGTACATTTTGAACATGAGAGCTGAAATCACAGGCAAAGTGCAAATGATAAAATAACAGGAAAACACCCTGGATATAGGCTTTTGCTTTCTCACATTATTACTATGGTAAGCACTACATATTACCCGTCATAAAAAAAGGATCCATGATTAATTACCGCTTATAGCTGAGGCTTTTCTATAGATACCCACCTTGCAAGTCTAATGCCACCACAGCTGTGTCGTCTTCTAAGCCTTCAATTACCTCACACTTGTATCTCCCATAATCCTCCAGGGTGAGGTCTGTGATGACCAGAGAGGCGTCATTGTCACTGCCTCCCTTCAGGAACACTCTCCCCTGGTAGCCTCCGTAGGTTTTCTTGTGGTAGCCCATGGACACAAAGACATCCACTTCTTTGAGGTAATCTGAAGTTAGTTTGGTCCACTTGATTCGGATCTTGTGGAGTCCTGAGGCAAATGCTGCAGGGTTTCGGTAAAATTTACAGGGCAGTGTGACATTGCCACCCCTGTGGGAGAAGACCTTGGCTTGTTCCGCTTGCACAAGTAGACGGGGGCCATTTTCTGCTGTGATTAAAATGAAAAAGGGGGAAAAAATAGAGAAAAGAACCAGTAATATGCTTTCAGAGCTTTCCTATACAATGACATCTGCAAATCCACAGTATGTGTGACAGGAAGTATAGCCTGGGTGACTGGCTCCTCCCTAGCAACTCCTTGGGGTCAGGCAGAACAGCACCTCTGACCCTCCAGGGTGTCTCGAAGACAGGCCTGTCCCCTCAGACACTAAGAGCAGGCAGATTTGCTCTGTGCTCAAGGAAGAGCATTGTGTTCCAGATGGACAGCTCTCTGAAGCTCAGTGACTTCAGAATACATTCCATTCATTTTTCTGGTTCCCTGTTTCTTTGTTTAAATATCAAAAATAAAGATGAGGCTGGATAGTGGGCTGAACATAAACTCAAAACTGTCAAGGTAAGCCCAGGTAGGGTTTTTAACATACTAAGTTTGTATTATAATTATAGACCAAACACAAAACAGCACAAGTCCCTTTCATGATACTGTTCCAGCCAAAGGCTTCAGTGTCCCGGTGGGTGTCTGTGGCAGGTACGCAGATGCACCCCACCTGCACCCCACTTGCATCCTGCCGGCTGAGCCCTCCAGGCAACAATATGCCTTTCATCTTGCTACAAAGGCTACACATCAGAGGGGAATTTTAAAAGAGTGCTATTACAAATTCCAGGAGACAGCACAATGTATTCTTCCAAATTCCGATGTTAAAAGGCTACCCAGTTTTATTTACTTCCCGATTGGCCAGCTAATTCCTGGCTTCTTTGTCCCCTTTAAAGATGCTTTGCGCTGGCTTTCTGCTGTCTGGGCATCTCACTGCTCAGCTCTCTGTCAGCTCCGCCTTCCCTTCCCCGCCCTTGGACTTTGCTCCTGCCCTGCTGAGAGTCTTTAGCCCTTCCTGAGAACAGTGCAGTGTTCCAGGTCGGCCAGGTCAGCGGCGCGGCCCTTCCGGCATCCTCAGATCTCGGCTTTCTCTGGGGTTTCCACTGCTTAGCACACGCTGTGCTTTTGACCTGGACGAGGTCTGTTAAGAGTGTGCCCGACTTGAAGATAAGACGTGATGTAGGAACTCCCCGACATCCCTCCTTCCTGCAGCGCACCAGACACCAAATAGCTCTCGGGCATGAAGCATTGAGGATACACAGACCAACAGCAAGAGCAGCCTCACGCCTGGGGTCGATCTCAAAACTCACCGAATGGCAAACGTATGTACAATTCTGAATTTAAAATAAAAACTATCCCTCCAAAACCAGATATACCATTTCTATTTTTGTTACATAGCAATCAGAACTAATATTTTTATTTTTCTTTCTTTCATTATTTTTGGTAGTACCAGGGATCAAACTCAGTACCTTGCGGTTGCCAGGCAAGCACTTACTCCACTGAGCTATCTCCCTGGCCCCAGAATTACTATTGTTAAATGAACATATTTACATTGAGTTTCATTTTTAGCGAGCCCCATCCAAATCTTGAAAATGAGAAGTTTAACAAAGGCATCGATGTCCCCACTTATCATAAATAATGACATATGAGAATAATAATTTCATGGAATAGTTAGTTAAAATGAGTCACAACTGAGTTCACCAAACACTTCATTACAGTACTACTCTTTGTCTTCTCAGTGCAAGAGCCTGTGACGGGAGGCAAGATACCTCCGTCCCCAGCTCCCCTTGCCTGTTGCTTCTCCCCTGCAACACCGCCAGTGACTGCACCCTGGCTCTACCTAAGCCTCACTAGTCTTCTTTCTAGGGGAGAGAGAAGATGCTGCTATTAGACGGGTTGTCTCGATAGTTTCTGGTCGCCCTAGGAACACTGCCTGTTATCTAGGTAGGACACCTGGGCACTGTGCTTCCCATGTGGGGACACAAGTTTAGATTTGGCCCATAGCTACAAGAAGTCTTAGCTCCATGAGAGTTTAAAGTTAAAATGACATTCCAGGTCACTGAGGTCAATGTTAGATACAGCAGCCGAGAACAAGGCCTTTCATTGGCGTAGGCCTCGCCTGACTTCAGCTCTTTAATTGCTTAGCTTTCTGGCAAGTGATGCAACCGAGCCCTGAGCTCCATGCATGAATTAGGGACAGGGAGAGCTTCTGCGGTTCCTAGAGTGCCAGACACACATCGGCCCCAGAACACGGGCTGATCAAAGGCAGGGAAGGCCTGCTAGCTGGTGCCGTGGCACGGCGTGCTTCAGGCATGATGCTAATGGCTCCTGAGCAGAGCTGCATGTGTTAACCCGGTTTTCATCTCCCTGTACAGCTTTGAGCCACACGGAGTTAAAAATAAATGACATGCGTGCACCTGCGCTGTGTAAGAGGATTTTCAGACGTGTGTGTGGCTTGGCGCAGTCATCAGGGATTCCAGAAGACACGCAAGGTCTAGATATTTTATCAATTAAAGAACTACAGCAAAGATCAGAATTCTAGCACAGGGAGTGGGTCGTCTGATTGTTTTCTGTGGTTAATTCTAAGTTGTGTTGTAGTATTTTAGGTATGTGGGCTTCTGATTGGTTTGTCTTCTTCTCCAGAATTTTGCATACGGCATAAAATCAAATAAAGCAGATGACAAATATCCACTGCCTTTAAAATTTTTTCTCATGAATGTATAAAATGCTAGTTTTCTAATTTTTTAGGGAGGGCTTCAGGTAATAGATGGCAGAAGTCTTCCGCTGAAAGACACAGCATCCCAGAAAGGACAGAGAACACATTTAGTGGCTTATGGCCGCTGTTGCCCATTAAGCTAATCCTCTGACACGTCCTCCAAAGTAACGTTTTTCATTTTCTTGTTTTCAAAACTTCTACACTGCAGATTATAGCTTGTGGAGTGTCGCTGGGGGTGGGGGTGGAGGTGGGTCGGGGCTGGGGGTGGGGTGGGGGTGGGGTGGAGGTGTGGCCTGTTTCCCAATAGGAAGCGGGAGAAGAGTGAGCAGGAGCCACGGAGCTGGAGCTCCGGGTGCCGCAGCAGCGTCCACCACAGGCTCCACAATCTGTGTCCTGAAGCACGGAGCTTACACTGTCATGAGGCTCCCTGTGTCCTAGGTTGCCATCGGGGGAACGACCTGGAAGCACAGTGGTAAAGGGGGAAAAAACAGCAAAGGCAGCAAGAAAAGGAAGCGAGCGCTCTGGGGGTACCACAGAGCCGTCCTGGGTCTGATGGGTGGATTCAAGCCCTCCCCCAGCTGGAAAGCCGCGCTCAGATCAAATCTCACTGCTCAACAAGGCAGGTGCATATAAATGTAAATCTTGATCATCAGGATGAATATTTCTTACTTTGCTTCTAAAAACGTGAAAGAATAAGTGAAAGCAAGCTTATCTGTACCTTTTCCTTTGCTTTTCAGTGCAGAAAGCAGCACACCGACCCTTCTGGAGACCTTGGTGCTTAGCTTGAAGGAGGGCGCCTACACATGCGGACCGGAAGCCAAGCATGTGCTGAGACTGAATTTTTTAAAGAGTAATTTATAATGATAAAGCTTCCTGTTTGTATCCTGAGGGTCAGTATTGGTGGCTTGAATGGTCTGATGCCCTCCAAAGCCCAGAGTCGTCCCCAGGGAAAACAGTGGGACCCGGTGAGGAGGAGGATGGGACTCGCTGCAGTGCGGGGGCGTCCTCGGGATGCGCACTTTCCGCGCGGTTAGGGACAGCACCTGGCCCTGAACGCCGGACCTCTGCATCTGCTGTGTGAGTCAGAGGAAGGTGTTAGGCAACCGCACAAAGACAACTGCAGAACTATACGTGAGGAATACGGAGCTTGTTGTTCTCAGTTCCTTTGAAAGCGGCTCTTTCTTTCTTTCTTTCTTTCTTTCTTTCTTTCTTTCTTTCCTTCCTTCCTTCCTTCCTT
>NDGN011552490.1:2333-34211 GCA_002564285.1 Tympanoctomys barrerae | reverse complement strand
CATTTTGTATAGCACTGACCTCTGACCTTTGGTGTAGAGCTTTGGTGCAGTTATAACCTTAGCGCCTACTGAAATTTGGGTGCAGATCTAGTAAGTTTGAGTTTATCCAGTTATGCCTGGCCTGGGTCTAGCTCTTGTGTTCAGCTCCTTCCTGCTGTAGCGCTTGGAAGTGAACCTGTTGCACCCCTCTGGCACAACAGTGAACTTGTGGTGCCCTTCTATTGTGCCCCTGGCCCAGAGGGCACAGGGGAGCACAGAAGCTCTCCCACACACTAGCCGGGTCTGGGCTTGGGCTCGATCTGAGGGTCCCAAGAGCATCGTAGAAGTTCTCACTCTCTTGGCAGGCTTGGGGACGGCTTGGGGATGGGGGGGCCCTGGAGGGTTGGAGGGGTCCCGAGGATGCGGTAGAGGGTCTCACTCACTCATGCGGTGTGCCTGAGTTTTGATCCAGAGAGGTCCCACAGGCGCAGGGAAGCTGGAAGCTCTCCCACACATTCACCAGGCCTGGGCTGGGCTGGATCCCCCAGTTAAGACTGAAGAAGTCACACCTCTTGGTGTCCTAGGCTTTGCTGGCATTCTTGCTGTAGAGTAGATATCAATCTTCCCTAATGTCAATGTTTTTTATAGCACATAACTATACAGAGGCTAACTGAAGGTTATAGGTAAGACTACATGAAATACTCTAGAAAAAAATGCCCACGGAGCCTATCATATTATAATTAAGACAATTTTTACAGCCTTCAAATCCTCCAAGGGCCCCAGGCTGGGTTTAGTTTGGTGCCAAAATATGTCAGGTTAACAGCCAACAATCACAGATTATTTAATTTTTTTTAAAACAAAGAGAAGCCTTCTGGCACACTACCACATGTTACATCACCACATCACCACAGGAGTTTGATGAGTTTGAATTGACTCAATCCAGCCCTCAACAGAAAATGAAAGCTGCTGTACTGACACATGCAGACAGACAGACTCTTGGACTTTGGCAAAAAATAAAGAAGAAAAGGCTCATTTTTCTTTCTTCAATAATTTAGTGTATACTCTTATTCTGTTACAAACTTCTATCCATTCAAAAATACTCAATAACAAGTAAGGGATAGCATGAAGATCCCAAACAACATATATGTGGACAAGTTGTTTTCTCTATCACATTAGATAAAAAATGCATTCTTAGAAGTCTTTCTAGAATCAGAAACCTCAGAAACACCATCATGTACAAGAGTAGCTAAGGAAAAGGAGCGTAGAAAGTTACAGAGCAAAGTTGGCCAGAAAAGCTCAGAGAAGGGCACAGGAAGTCTTATTATGGCCAAAAAAGGTTATAGACTTTTTTCCCTAGAAGAGTGTCTTAAATAAGGCAGACAGAATATTTTTAATAAAGACCTTAAATATGAAAAGTCCTAAAAGCAGCCACTGGTTTTGACAATTAGGGTAACATTACTTTATAAAGGTACAAAAACAGCAGTATGAAGAGAGACAATGTGGAATCCACTGACGGAGTGGTAGGCATGCATCAGTGCTAAGGCAAAACAAGCCAGGACTGCTAAGCAAAAACAGGGAACACCGCTGGGCCCAGGGATGCTGTTCAATCTCTGAATGGTCGAACTCAAAACTGCCTCTCTTTAGTCTTCTGCTAATAGGAGATAATTTTCTCAGACACATTTCATTGGGTTTACAACTTCTTTAAACACAGATTATTCTAGCTGATATACTGTAAGTAAAAGGGTATGGACAACTATCTTATTGAGGTCATACTACATATAAGATATTTGGGACTTGTTGTTTAATTTTGCTTTATAACAATACAGTAGGATTCAAATTTGACCCTTTAAAGATAGGCATGACAAAAATTTCCATTTCCCCCATGAATCTGGAATTCCTAACTCTAATTATTTTATTTTAAAGAAAAGAAAAGCAATAAAACATAAAATTTCAAGAAAGGTTGTAGGAAAGTAGCAATGGTTAGTAAATCAAATATTATTACCTTTAAAGTAGTTGCTCCTATTACAAGGTATAGCCATGAAAAACTGATCAAACAATATAGGCATATGCCTTTCCTTACAGTGAGATAAAAGCAATTATTAGTATAATTAGCTTCACTATCTTGTGTATGTATATTTACCTATTTTTCTTTTTGCCTGCTCTCTTTTCTCCTTTTCCCCATTCCAGTTTTTCTTTCCTTTTGAGCATTTTCTTCCTATTTCACAATATTTAGTGTACATTTTGGGTCTTGTTTAGCTTATTCTAGGGAGACAATATGATGTTTACACATGTGAGACTGATTTTGCGATTTGAGTCCAAACTCATAAGTAAAATAAATCTGACCCTAAATTTCAAAGTTTTATTAAATGTTTTATCCCACCTTCTCTGATACTAGTATCCTAGACTTCAAACATTTTTTATGAATACCAAAGTAGAGCACAGGTGGTAAAATACATAACTGTTCAGGTCTTACTACATTTATTGACTGGATGAACTATGCAGATCACTTAGATCCTAAAATCTGTATTATTATCCATAAAAGGCAACATAATACCTATGTACAAATGTTATTTTTAAATATTAAACTACATAAGATCTATAAAAATCTATCAAATTCCAATTTAGTCATATAATGAGTATGTTTTATTCATTTTCTTGTACTCTGTTTTATACAGTCAATTTTTTAAAAATAATATACTAGAATTTTAAAACTATAAAGGACCACAGAGATGAAATTCTGTGATACCCCTGCCAAGAAAAGGTAAACAACATATAATTTAAAAAATATCTCAGAGAAAAATATTTAACTTGCTTTTCTTCATCAGAAAATTTGTGATAATTATTTGCAATTAATGACCAGAAAGAAAATACTGCAACACAGCTACATCAAGAGTGAAGGGAAGAGCATACCTATTATGTTAAAAGAAAACATAATTTTCACTGCATTTTACTGTGTGTGTATGACAGCTCTGGGGTGTCATTTACTTGAAAGAAAAGTTAAATTGGAATCAACAGATGTATCTGGCCCAGTCCATTCTCCATTATTTATTAATCTGGTAACTTTGCCCTCGTCATTTTCTGTCTCTAAATTTCACCTTCTTTATTTTTAAAATGGGGCAATAACTTAGCCCTTTGCTTATTCACAGATTAATTTATATATCAAAGTATATACCACAAAAAGCCTTTTAAATGTCAAAATGTGCAGTAGACATGAAAATGAAATAAAAACCTCAATGATCACAAATGGCACACACTTCAGATTCTGCATTCTGTAACATGATACTTATGCCCTTGGGATACCTACTCCTTACTGACTCTGAAGTGCCAGCAGCTTTCCTAAAACTGTACAGTGTACCACAGCACAGTGGCAGGAAGGCGACAGATCTAACCAGAGTGTTTTGAAAGATTCCACTCTCTAGAGCTGCTCCTCATCTGCTCAGTGTAGGTAACAGCATGAAACCACAGGCTTAGCAGTTTGAGTCAAGACTGACAATCATTCAGTCAACAAGTCGCTCCCTCTGTCTAGAAAACTTTTGACATAGTTCAAGCAGAAAAAGCAAGATGATTCAGACTCAACTCTCAAAGAGTTATTAATGGGCATTGATTCGGCCTCTAATGAATATTTACTAAAAATAAAATAATAATATTTGCAATACTGTTTGTGGAATCTTTTCTTGACAACTGTAACATCTGAAAAATACTTGGAACGCTGCACATTAAAAAAACTCTATAAATAACAGCAGCATCCTTATCTAGGGTTATTTTTATCACTTTGCAAAGCCTTAAAAAAACTGAGTTATTTTGCTGGATGTCAGAAAGCAGCAGAAATCAGTCAACTGGGTGCGACTACTCTCTATTCTATTATTACATTTGTCAGTTGTGAAAAAAGTGCAGAATTCCTGTTCCCCATAGAAACTGTGCCTTAAATACTGACTAGATTCTTAGGCTGACCCCAAAATTGGCTGGAAATTCAGCTTGAGATGGAGCTACAAAGAAAGCTAAGGTGACAGTGAATGCTGTACAATACTAAAGACAAATAGGAGCAAGAGGGCCAGGTGCAAATCAGGCAGCTCCAGGTGACAAGGAAGACATCTAGAAAGGAGCAGAGAAGACTAATTAGAAACCACAATCACTCTTCTTTTCAAAGCCAAGCATCTGAAAGCAGCAGTCCACCCCTGGCTGACGGTCTTCCTACTTGGTGAGAAGTCTCCTCTATGGTGTTTCACATACGTAAAAGGAAACACTGCCAGTTTGGAAGTACTGCCCCTCGTGTGCATACTAGGATTGCCACTATCTGATCACAGGAAATGAAACTGGCCCACTTTTCCAGGAAGTGGCAAATGGTTTTCTGAAATCATTTTTGCTATTTTTATTATTGTATCAATAGTGATTAAACTGTCATTTATTTCCTTCTCCTCCCCAGGACTTGTTATAGCTAAATTTCTTGGCTTTTTGGAATCTACTAGTGATACAATTATGTATGATTGTGCTCTTCCTCATCATTTTACTGATTATCTGAAAGACTGGGTCCCTTCCCCCATTTACTCCTCATTTTATCGCATTTCTGTTCATGCCACGCACCTGTTTTCTTATCAGGTTGCTGTGTTTCTTCAGCCTTCTCTAAGAACAGAAATTGGAGCTCCTGCAGGGTGAGTGTGAGGTGCCACTCTGCAGTGGCTGGCTGGGCACAGAGCCAGAGGACCCACTAGCTGCTCAGCCCCAGAAACTGGAAGCTGCAGAAGCACAGGGATCCAGGATGCAGTGCTACTCTGAGACCAAAGTCTAGAACCTCCTCGGAGCAGCACTGGCGTGGGCCTGCTGAAAAACCTGGAGGGTCGTGTCCACAGGTGACTGTGGCAGCACATGATGCCGTCTTTCAACCATAAGAGACTTGTTCAGGCCAACTTCTTCCTTCTCTCCCTTTCATTCCACCCAACAGGCTTGAAGCCACCCACCCTGACTGCTGGCCTACACTTGCATCCTCTCGGGAGGCACCCACAGCCACACTCGGAAACGTGCTCTCCCGATCTGCAAGGTGCCTCTCAATGCAGTCAAACCGTCAGCTGCAATAACAGTCACACTTGCTGGTTTTTCTAACAGACTTATAAGACTTTCAAAAGATTGTGTGTGTGTGTGTGTGTGTGTGTGTGTGTGTGTGTAATATGTTGCTAATTTAATATATTGTACATTTTGTCTCCAGTTTACCTAGAGACGTTTTACTTTATCTAACTTTTGATAAAAAGAAACTCTTTAGTCACATAAAATTAAATTGAAGTATTTTCTCCCAGACTGTTACTTTTTAGGACATGATATATTTTTATATTATTTTTTCCTAAAAGTTTTAAGGAGTTCACATTTAAGCCCTTAATCTATCTGGAATTGATTTCTAAGTATGATGTGGTCTTCTGATCACTTTGCAAGCCTTGCATTTTTAATTGTACTTCAGCGCCTCTTAAAATAATTGCTCAGATTCAGGTCATGAGTAAGACTTACATTAGCAATTCCAATGAACAATTTTCTATTTCTTATTCCTTTGCACAGCATTTCAGAATCTCTACAACCCTACTCTTTTCTTTCTTTTTTTCTTTTTGCATTTGGTACGGGGTCTAAAGGGTTTCACTATGTAGACTGGACTTGTAGTGATCCTCCTGTGTTCAGCCTCCCAAGCACTAGGATTACAGGTGCGCCCCACCACACCCAGTCTCAACAGCCATCTCAGCATGCTCCAGGGGTGGGGCCGGCCCAGCACACTAGGGATCAAACCCAGCTTCTGTGAAGCGCTATCTGGCTGGCCCTTACAACCCTATTCTTGAAACTATGACACCGCTTTTCTACTTTTTCATCCGATCTATTTTAGTCTTTATTGCTTCCTCCCCTGGCCTCTTAGCCATCCCTCTTTCATCACCTAGTCCTTCTGGCACTCATTCTTTAAGCAGCTAGCTATGCTCTCAAGACCCACACATCCGTTAACTCAAGCCCAGTCTCTCCCCATAGTACTAGATTCCTTAAGCCAAACAACTACTTGATACTGTTTTTGGCACTTTCTAAAAGCATCTCAAAATCAACACTTTAAAAAGTGAATATTTCTTCCACGCCCCCTTCCAAAAATCTGCTCCTCCTAACTCTTGACCTGGCCCAGACACTGACACCACCTAGTACCTGGTCAAAAAAAATCAAAACCAGGAAGCCACCCTATTCCTCTGCTGCATCACCTTCCCTCATCCTTAATCTAATCAGGCTCCTAGTTGTACAGATCCTTGAACCTAGTATCTCTCATGTGTGCCTCCCTATTATTCCTCTTCCTCTCTCTCTGCTGCTGTATTTCTACAGCAATATTTCTACACTCTATATTCCTCACTAGGCCCCAGCACACAGTACCAGGCCCAGGACTCTACTCAGACAGTCACCTGTTCCCTGCAGTTACCAACACAGAAACTTCTGATCAGATGCTTCCCTGAAATGAGGGGGAATGCTTTGCTCACTGGTACTTCTGTTGCTGGTCTATAACCCATAGAACCCCCACCATGGTATGGATTCTTCTCTCAGACTTCTCTCCACTTATCCCAAATTATCCCAAGTTATCTAGGCTCCCCTTTTAGCTCTTCACCTCTGATCTGAGTCTCTCTTTCCAAAATTAAAAAATTCTGGAAATTCTAAATTCTTCACCAGGTCATATCTGTAGCTCCTGATTTTAGCTGAAATCAGAATTGCTCTGTAGCTATGCCATTAACCATCTTGGATCATGCTCATTTTCTGTCTTTCTTTTTCTTTCTAATGCGACATCTACACTAGGTTCACAGCAGGTCTATATCATCCTTAATCTTCACCACCATTTTCAGGCTATGAATATTCAATGTTTATGCAAAACACCCTGCTCCTCTGAGGCCCATATCATTCTGCTGTGTGAACATGTTATTTCTCATTGTGGTTTTATTCACAGATTTCCTGGCCCTTTCCTCATTTATCTGGCAATTTCAGTATCTGATACTGATCATCCCTGAAAATGGACTTTAATATAAAAGAATCCAATCAATAAAATCTTTGGCCTCTTGCCTATCATACCTGATGGTTCTGAGGCATGCTGCACACAGGCTTCCAGAGTTCTGCAGTGCAATGGATCCGCAGATGTGTGGAGAGGTAAGCAGGTCATCAGCTCACTGGCCATTATTTCTAACTTTTCCAATCTTTCTTCTCTTTTCCATCATTTTCCAAATAAACTACTCTTTCTCAAATTTTTGGCTCAGCGTCTACTTCTGGAGAATCCATCCAAAGGCGATAGATCCTCAAATACTCACTACTGTTTTTCCTCCTCTAGTACATTCTCTTCATTCCACCCACCTAAACCTCCCGTGTTCTCTAAGTCTTGTCATCTTAGCTTTAACATAAAGATTATTCCCTCAGGAAGTCTGATCCTAAACCAGGACAAATCTGATTCTGGAAAAATACGGTCTTATGTCAGCACCACAGCTTGGCACTGCTTGTCCTTACTTTCCAGTGGAATTTAAGCCTTAAGAAGACGTAATGGTGGGCTGGCAAGACAGCTCAACGTACTACAGCACCTGCTTAGGCAAGCTTAGGCAAGCACAGGAACCAGGGTTCAGTCCCTGGTAGCACATGCCACCAGCCCCACCCCAGGGCAGGCTGATCTAGCCACAGAATCTGGGCATAGTGGCCTATGCCTGTAATCCCAGCACTGCAGAGGCTGAAAACAGGAGGCTCACTCTGAGTCCAAACTGCACTGTAACAAACAACTACATTTAAAAAATAAAAAGACATAATGTCTTACAACATGTAACAAGTGTCTCATACAGGGCTTACTACAGAGTAGGAATATAATAACTATTTGTTGAATAATGTCATTTTTAAACTAAACATTATAATTACTTCCCTGTACCTCAGCTTAGATAAGAAAATACTGTTGCATTGTCACATCCAGCTATTTTCTTAGTCAGACTTTTCTCTCCACTCCCTGAACATATCATAGTCCATCATATTCCCAAGGTTTGTCCATTTGTTTCTTCTGCTCTTATAGCTTTCCCCTCCTCTATATGTACTTTATTCCTAATTACCCCACAACCATCTCTGCAAACCTTTCTCCACAAAATCTCAGCAGCATTCAGAAGCAAGTGCCACAACTCAGGTACTTCTTCTCAGTGCATGAACTAATTGCTTTCTGGTTTTGCAGAACTAGATGTTGGTAATGTGGGGGAGGGGTGTTACATGTTGTCAACCACTGATACTTATAACAATTATACGGCTTATAACAATTATACGGCTGTTACAAGATATATATATATATATACATATAATATATATATATATATATATATATATATATATATTATAAGGGCATGGGTATATAGTTGCCTGGGTTGAAATACTTGTTCTGCTTCTTAAAAGTTATACAGCCTTAGACAAATCTGTATAGTTCTTAAATGCCTCAGCTTGTACATTTGAAAAATCAAGCTAATAAAAATACTTAATTCCCAGGATTGCTGTAAATGTTACATGAATTAATATGTGTAATGCACTTAAAACAAAATGCATTACATAGATGTCTGCTATAATAAAAATTATTTTAATCTACCAAGCAAAAATAGGTTCAACAAGTCAGAAAGCATATTTTGATTCATTATAAAATTGTTTTCTGACAGTTTATATCATCCAACAGAGAAACTAGCTATATATCTCTCAATAGTTACCAGTACAGCACTAGAAGTTAAACCATCCAACCAGTAACTACCCAGTCTGGAATATAGTGGAGTTTTATTTTTTAATAATTGCCAAGGTAGCCTGATTTCTGGCACCGCATATGATAGCATATTCCAATTTATACATAATTTCTCTCTTTAGGAACCTCAACTCCCTTGTATCTTTAAGCTTTCTTCTCCCTGTCAGAAGTAAGAAACTAAATACTAATACGAGTAGGAGAAACAGAACATTTACCTTTAACTCTACGTTTAATGTCTCTTCCAATGAGACAGCACCAAGTACTTGGCTGAAGAAGACAGATTCCTAACAGTTAAAACACAGGGACCAATTTTCTTTCTGCTAATTTGGTCCCTCCTATGAGAGTCTTCTTGGCCTTTTTGGTCTAAAAAACACATACCAGAAGGTTATGAAATCGCTAATTAGATTATCATGTGCATAGAGATGATACACAAAAACTCATCATGCACAAAAAAATTAAAAAACACACGAGAAAGTGTAAGTTCTAAATTCTGCTTTATCTTATGAGATCTTGCCTTCCCCTTAAAGAGAGGCAAAACGTAATCCCCTGTGGGCCATCTCTGAGGTTTGTTCTGGAAACAAGCAGCCTGTTCCCCAATTCTGCACGTCACGCTGCACCTTCTAACGTAGCCTGCCCTCCCCAGCTCATAACGAGTGCGCCCAACCAGGAACACACAGAAACCTCTGCAAAAGCAACCTCTAGTTTTCTCCTGAGAAAAAGGTTATACCAGATTATACTTTGTGCTTCACCAGTATACTCGAGCTAGCAATACTACATTTTGGGTTGCATAAATCCAAAATGTAGCACAAGTAATTGATACAGAAATGGATCATGCAAGCGGAAGAGTAACTTTGAAAGTTTTCTGGTGACTGTAGCTCAAGAACTGGAATTCAGCAATGAAGTTTTCTAAAACGCTCGTAGAGTGTTACGCATTTTCCTTGACCATTCTTCAAACAGAAATTGCACAGAAAAGGAAAACTTCAATTACCACAAAACTGGTCTCTCTCCAGATTACTGAAATAAGTTATAGCCTTAAATTACTAGCTTATTAGCTGGAGAGATACCTCAGTGGCACTGTGTCTGCCTGGTGAGCACAAGGTCCTGAGTTCAATCCCCAGTACCACCCCCCAAATTACAAATAAATAAAGTAATAGCTTATTAACTGTATATATTGTCAAAAGTTCTCATCATCTTTTCCTCTCCTTTGTCACATACAAATAAAATTTTCTATTTAAAAACATCCTTAAGAACTTCCGTTCGGGAAAAACTTCTGTTTCCCTCTTGGAAAACTGCTCTAAAATTTCCAAGTCGGGGAACCAACTGAACTACTGAAGAAGCAAGGGCACACAGGGATCTCACCTGACCCCACAGCCAGCCAGCACAGTCACGAAACAGGGTGAAGAGGCCATCTTGGACACTTCAACTTAAACAAGCCAAGGCAAAGCACCAGAGGAAGCACATGGCCAGGGACCCAAGATAAGTCATAAATTAAACTCCCCAAATCCATAAAGTTCTGGGGTACTTTGTGAGATAGCTGTACGTCACCAGGTCACCTTCTGCGAAAGCTCCACTTCCTCTACCTTGCTCTGGTTTTCTGGTATATCTGGAGTAAGAATTTGTTTCTCACCTCTCCAGATCAAGAGAAAGTGAGAACACAGAAGTCTAAACCTGAACTAATTCACACTTTACAACTTTTATTGGTTTACCTTATGCCACTACGGTGTCCTGCACTTGGTGTTTTGAACCTAGAAAGTGAGATATTCTCAGGCCATTAGAAAAGATCTAAATTGCTAAGGAACAAATCTTACCTTCCAAACTTTTTTAAGAAAAATATTCTATTTATTTGGTACAAGGCCTTGTTATGCAACTCGGACTCATAGTGATCCTCTTGTCTCAGCCTCCCCAGCACTACGATAACAGGCATGAGCCACCATCCCTGGTTTCAGTGGCCCGTGTGGTGTGCCTGCGATTCCGGGTCTGGCCACAGCATGTGGTACCAGGGATGGAACCCGGGTCCTTGTGCATTCCTGGTAGGCATTTAGACTGCTGAGCTGTCTCCCAATCCCTCTTCCAAGCTTGCTCGTCTGTAATTTTATTCATAATACAGGCAGATGGATGTGCATGGGTAACTAACAAACCATCAGACGTAAAAGGAGGTTCAGCATTGTTTGGCCATGAGTCCCAGCCTATTGTTTTCACCTAATGATAGCCCTGTGGTCTATTCTCACCTTTCTTTCCTTTGCCTGGGAAGGAGGAAATTATCTGGAAAAATGCCTTTGCAGCTTTTTGGAAAGGATACAATGTGAATGTTGCCATCAGTACAACCAATGAAATATTACATCCTCAATATTACTTTAAATATATTCTCCATTCTCCAATGGTCAGGGTGGGTTCAAAAAGGAAAAGACAAACTATTATATGTAAAATGAAAGGACAATTTTGTGCTGTGCTTGCTTCTCTCCATCTAGAAACTGCTTCAGAACAAAGCAGTCCAAGATTTTGTAAGAATAGAAGTGGTGTTTTGTTATAGTCGATTCAAAAAAGAAAGATAACGATGTGGTGTAGTGGTTTCCCCATGTATTTCGGGGTCAGCAATTCTGAACTGTAATCTCTCCCAACTGTCTTTCTGGCTGACTCAGAGCACTTAAAAATATTCCCTAACCCACTCTCTCTCTCTCATTTTTCCTATCTATAAAGCCGAAGAAATTGACCTTCTTGTACAAAACTTCTTAAAATTTTAATTGATGTTTATCAATGCCCTGTGATGATCCCAACTATGCACACAATTCTTAAAACATGTACACATACACACGTGTACACACACACACACACACACATACACTTTTTGAACAACTCTCGTATTCCTTTTACTTCATTCAAGATCTTGGGGGCAGAAGTTAAGATGGGAGCGGGGATGTTTGTGATTTTTCTTTTCCTGATTTGAGGATAGCTTACTCCTCCTTCTGCAGTATGGAGAAGTATTTGTCGTCAGTTCCTGAGCTGAGCAGAGTTTTAAACTCCAGAGGTTAGTGGCAGCATCTCAGAGAGAGTCTCTGATGTCTTCAAAGCTCCACTTTCTTTTAATTAGCTCCCTCTCTGCCTCAGGCAACAAATTCAAGGAATCAATAGGTTAGCAATACAGACGCCTGTGTAGGTACAGGAGCTAGTGTAGGTGGGGACTTGTCAGAGCCACCTGCAGGTTGCAGAAAGTAAACATCAATGCTCCAAGATTGCTTAGAAAGATTTCTACCAGAAGTAGCTTACCAGCTCTGAGCGACTGACCATGATTTCTAGGCAGGAATTCCATTACTTTCAGGCACACACTCTCATCCTGTCAGTGACAGAAGCTCCGGGGCTACAGACCTAGCCAGACACTGCTTAGAAGTTAACATCACACTGGAAAGAAGCTGCATGTGGAAATTCATCTGAGGTGTTAAAAACACTCATGGTGGGTGCTCAGTCCCCCGCACGGCTGGTGCTGCTGCTACTCTGGTGTTTCTCCTGTCAATAATAGAGTTTTCCTTTCTGTACCTAGAAGACATTTGAGTTTGATATTGGAGCTACATTTTGCTTTGTGGTATATTAATTTAACTTGTGCCCTTATGACTTATTTCTTATAAACATGAGCCATGCCCTGCAGACTGACAAGAGCTTTGCCAAGGGAGAGATGGTAGATTTGTTTTCTGGAGTCCCAGTATCTAGTGAATAGTTTCTGCTGCTTTACATGTTAGGATAATTGCTCTGGAGCGAACTATACAAAGTCAAGGGCAGAATATTTGGAATGTTTTGTGAGCATTCATTAGTTATGCAGAGAATGACAGTCCAAAATTCCTTTCTAAAAAAAAAATCAGATTAAGTGGCATGGAAAAAATGAAAAAGACAAAGCTTTAGTAATAAATCAGTAGTGAGGATTAAGTGACAGTAAATTCTATTAGACCTGGTTCTGTTTGAAGCTTTAAGCTATATGACCCTCAATGTTTGTTGAAAAGAATCAGAAGACATCTGAAGAGTTAAGAAACATAGGTAAACATTTTAAAACTATATGCTAATCACTTTTTCAGAATAATATGCTTAAAATATTTTTTGGCATGGTGTTGTAAAGTTTTAAGCAATGCGTTTAATTTTTAATCTGGAAAAGTACAATAATACACAAATGAGTATCAAAAGATTGGCAAACACAAGGAAACAGTGTACTCATATTTTCTGAATAATGCATGGATCCACTGCTTTCAGTTTCAAAATATTTCACCTAAAATATGTCAGAAAGTTAAGGAAAAACATACTGAACCAATTATTTAAAACTATAATGAACATACTGTTTGACAAAAATTCCAAACACTTTTAGACATCCTATATGATCATAACTATCCAATGTTGCCCATGCTAAAAACGAAGAACAGACTTAACTATAGGTGACCCACTGTTTTCACAGAACTGTAGAGGAAAGCTGTGTGTATGGAGAGAGGGTGGGATTGTAGGAGGATAAGATAATAAAGTTAGGATGTGAAGCTTGAGAGAAATCTGGGAACAAGAATTCTGCCTATGCTATGAGTTTGGGTCTTAATTTTATCAGATCTTTCCATGGTCACAACAAATACTCCCCTCGGCATGGCTATCTCTCTTTGTTTTAAATCACTGTTTGTTGGGAAACTTTTGTGACTGCAAATTTCTGTTTCCCAGGTACAGTAAGTATCTATCTCAAGTAAGTGAAAGGGAACACTTGCTCTGAACTTTAGGCTTAACATATGAACAGGATTTATGTCTTTCAGCTCTTGTTCTGGTTTTGAGTTTCCTTCCTAATGTGTGAGGCCAAAACGGAAGCGGAGTTTATATTTGGGTCTTATTGTACAACCCCACTAACTATAGTCCAGAGATAAAATATGAAGTCCTCCTGTATGTACTCCTTCCCTTCCCTTCCCTTCCCTCCTAGACATGAGGTATTTGTTAAACACTAGAGGAGTATATGGCCAGCATCCAGAGACAATCCTTTATGTAAGACAAGTTAGCTAGGCTTACTTTTGTCTAGATCAAAAGCTTTTCTGGCCATTTTAGCCACCTGAGGGCTATTTCTAATTGCTGACATCCTACATCGTGTTTGTCCCTGGCTTCTCTGTAACAGTGGAACAATCCCAACCTCTAAAGCGTCACTTACCTGACAGAAGTCTGTACTTCATTTTTTAATATGAACAATGAAGGACTAATTGCCATGACTAGAAATCTACTGGTCCTTTACCTATGAACTACTGTTCCTTTTTGTTGTTATTGTTGTTTCTAAACTTTTTCTTTATTTTTATCCAATACATGTCACACATGTTCAAAGCCAGATGATAAATCAATCTAAGCAAAAGATAAGCACTTGCTAAGGTCGTGTTATCTAGTAACATATGAATAGTAAATTGAGTGGACTATCCATGTTGGTGATACATTAACCCGGACTTGTGATTTACATCAGGTGTCATTCCATTGGGAACTGGAGTAGCAGCATCACCTGCATGCCTCTGTGTAGGAATAAAAAGACAGGATCTTCAGATCTACAAATCTGAGGATGTGATTCTACAATCTGATGAATTCACATGTAGAAAATTCACTTTTTCTTCCCCTTTTGATGTCTGAAGTTCTAGTTTTGTTTCCCAAATTTTATCTTTACAATGCCATATGTCTCTGAGCACTTTCAGAATAAGATTTGGACCAAAGCTTAAAAAGGATAAGTGTATCACTCATATTCCATGTTCTTCCAAAGCAATAAAAATGAATTTAAAATGTTGAAGTAAACAGTACAGTCTGAGAGAGACTCTGCTGCATGATATGGGGATATAATAGTTTTTCATAAGCACATTTCTATCTTATTTGTTTCATTTGCTTTTAAATTAGTGGGTACATCTGGAAGCCCTAGAAAGAGAGGCGTTAATAGCAGTGTCAAGGGCCAAGGATTAAACAAGCTTCCCCGCATCACCCTGTGTCTCAACTAAGGATGAACCAAATGTCTAATTTTAGTTTTTGGCTCAATTCCAAGCACCTGGAAATGGCATGAAGCCAGAGATGCACACAAAGCTAAACAGTGGGGGAGCAAGTACATCTGTCTCCTCTTGTTTTCCCCTTCTCAGCTATTAGGTAAATAAGGTAGTTATTAGGTAAATAAGGTAGTTATTAAATGATGACTTGTGCAAAGCCTACAATTTGAGCATTCACATTTCATGTTGCCAGCATTTATCGGGTTGCTCAGCAAGTAACATTTCAATAATATTTGTATGAAAACCAGTTTGACTCCCTACTCAACGCTGCCTCTGAGGATGGATTTCACCCTGTTTTCCTCGTAGGCCAGAATACAGAGAGCAGTCATGTCACGTATTTGATTTGTTGAAATGGAAAATTTGAAAGTGATACCTTGTTGAGCTGCTGGTTTCTGCATGAGCACATTCTTGCACACACCAACACACGCGGCCACGTCACAGCACTCAGGACTCCTGACTCCATTTCTGCACCCACAGAAACCACATCTCCTCTTACTCCTTCTCGCTTCCCCAATCCACAAAGCCTTTAACTGCACCTGAAATATGGAGACATTTCCCGACATCTCCACAACGTAACAGAAAGCTTTCACGGTCTCACATAACCCGACTTACAACCGTATCAATGCCTCTACTGACCAAGAAAATCACTCATCTTTTAGTGTGTCCAATTCAAGCTTCTTTGCAATAGACCATGCTAGGTGGAACTTGAAGGCCAATGCTGTAGGTTTTAAGGGAAGCAGGTGCAACAATCTGAGGAAAAGCAATCTGAGGCTGGACGTTGTCATGCATCCCATAATTCCAGGCGCCTGGTGGCTGAGACAGGAGAACTACAAGCTCCAGGCCAGCATAGGCAAATTAGTGAGACCCTATCTCAAAATTTAAAAAAACGAAAAGGGATGGAGATGTAGGCCAGTGATAAAGCACCTGTGGGTTCAATTCCAGGATGAGGGAGGCAGTGCAGGCAATGCCACACTTTATCTAATGCTTTATCTTTGCAAGTATAGAGTTCATTTGCTGTTTAAAGACCAAATTTGGCTTGTTCTCTCGGGGAAACATGACAAAGTCTCTGTATTTTGAGAAGGGTGGTATCTGAACATGAATTAAATTTGCAATGCAATTATGAGTTCAGCCATCATACCCTTTCCTAACGAACCCTCCATAAACGCATGAAACAACACCAAGTGGTCTTGAGCATTAGGAATAGCAACCTGGCAGCTGTGAGATGTTCTTGCACGTGGCATTGCCTCTCAGAACTTTTTCATGTTCTTTAGAGCTCACCTATCCCATCCAGTCACAAAGTGACCACCTGATCTGCTGGAGCTCTGGTCCGCACCCCACAACTGCAGCTTGATAGCCCTTGCCCCGAGCCCCAGCTCTCGCTTCCCACTTGGTGCTTTTCTGGTGACACTTCAACTTGGAAAGTAAGATAAAATCAGTTCTCCCGTCACCCACAGGTGCTGAGTGCCCCCAGTGTGAGGAAGCCAGCACCTGCCATCGGTTTGCTAGGGCGGGTGTAACAATACCACAGCGGAAATGACTTACCTAACAGCAGTGTATTCTCTCTCACAGTTCTGAAGGTGAGAACTTTGAGATCAAGGTGTGAACATGCTTGGTTTCTTCCGAGGGCACTCCCATGGGCTTACAGATGCCCACTTTGTAACCATGGCCTCACGTGGCCTCCTCTGTGTGATCTAATTTCTTCTGATAAGAACACCAGTAAGTTTACAGTAGGGTTCTCTCCACTGGTCTTGTTTAACCTAATCTCCTCTTTAAAAGCCCTATGTTCAGATATAGTCACATTCTGAGTTATTGATGTTTAAGGCATCAACCTATGAATTTAACAGCAGACAAACCCCATGACATATGCCATGAGTGACAGATTAGAAGAAACTGATAAATAAATTTTTCTCCTCTTCTTTCCCTAGATGGGTGATCCTGACTCCCACTTTACAAGAAGGTTCTCCTAATACTTGATGGTCCAGGAAGGATTGCTACGAATGGCCTACTGACAATGCAATGTGATGTAGGGGCTCCTTCCTTCTCTGCCTGTTATTAGGATCACAGATACCTCTGAGATGCTCACATGCAGGCTCTGCTCCCTCCTGAGCTCTGGGTGACACATATACGTTATCCTACCTCGTCTTCATAGCACTCATGCAAAGTACATCTTATTTCTGCTTCACACATTGTGTGAGAAGATAAAGGACTTGTACAGGGTCACACAGACAGTAAATTACTGAAGCATACCCTGATTTAAATCCTCGGCCTCCAGACCCCATCATTTTCCCTGTACAGCAGTATCTCCTAGCAAGTTTAGGCATCATCAACAAAAACGTAAGCCATGTTCCCTACCAATTTATAAAACTGTTTAAATGGACCAGAGGTTAGATATCCCAAACACTATATAATCCAGCTGTCTTTTTAAAATGTTGTCTCTTTCTCCTTTCTCAAACCCACAGGCTTGTTCCCATTTCGAAGCCAGTCCTATAACAGAAACTAGTTTTTTAAAATAAAAATACAACAAAGCAATGTCTTTACTGTTAACATCATGAACTCTACCTTTCCAAGGAAACCACAGCTCACAGGCAAATTAGGGAGGCTCTTATATCTTAATTAAAACTTAACAGCTTAATTGTTCATTAAACAGGAGAATAATTTAGTGTCCTACTATGCAATCATTATTGTTTCCTGAAAATCTGATGGGATAAGGTACAATAAATACAAACTGAAATATTGCCTGTGGAAGGCTATTTATTATTTCTTCTAGCTAAAAACATTCATAACTGAAATTTATTGGTCCACACTCCCTTCATTATAAATATTTTATGCTCTGTCTGAGGGACCCATGTCTTAGCACTTAAATATCTCAATCTTGTAACAGGAAGAACAAGTTCACTGGTTGGAATTCTTGCTCTTTACTTCAGAATGTTACAATAATAATAATAGACTATAAATATATTACAATTATGCCCTTGATGACGGTGATAGTTCTGTAGTCTGAATGAATTAAATTCAAAACTAACACTGCGCTCGTAGACAAAAATGACAGGAGCTATTTAAACCTAAGACTTTACTAAAACCTATATTCTTACCATGAAATATTTAGTGTGGCCAGGATATTGCACCTTTTCCCTATTATTTCTCACTTACCATGAAATAGTGCTTACGCCTGCTACCACCTTTTTGTGCTGATAATAAATTACATTTATATTAATAAAGAAGTTTTTTATTTTGATTTTTTTATGCCATGATCTGTATAACAACCTTAAGAGATTCTGAGGACAGTTATTAAAACTTCACTTTTCAAATGAGAGGCTTGAGATTAAGAAAATTAAACAAATAGATAATTATTTTAAGTTTTAATTTCTGAGTTACAGAAAATTAGTGTCACAGTGTGACTCAGACTTTGTTCTTCTGTCAATCTCATCTAGGGTAAGGAGGGAGAAGAAACGGGGCACAAGGGCATGGCAGAGAGAGAGGACATGAGCAGGTGGCAAAACAATGAATGACAGGCAACAGAGTCTGGAGAAATAAGGATATGAGACTGCGTATATCCTATGTCAACTCCATTCTCCCAGGTCCATCTCCATGTTTAAAGATGGCCAGCTGTCTTAGAACTCCCAGCTAGCTATGTGATCAAGAGTTCTTCTCATTTATAGGAGGCTTTATTACCACTTTTGCTACTGGATAATTTTAAATCTCCAACTAGTGAACCTTTTTAGAGATCCTTATCATACTCTATGCTTTCCAAATGCACTTTGGACATATTTCTGAGACACAAGCCCCACTTCAAGAAACTGAAAATAAAGTTGCATGTCTTGGTATACCCTAGTGTCTTACTCTACGCTACTTTGCAAAATACCTGAGAATGCATAACCTATAAATAACAAAAGTGTCATTCTTGGTTGTTGTTTTGTTTTCTTTTTTTTCCATTTATATATTTGATACAGGGTCTCACTATGCAGCTAGAACACATAGTGATCCTGGCTTGTTGTTGTTGTTTGTTTGGTTTGGCCAGCTCAAAGAGCAGAAGAGAAGGAACTCTTTCAGGAGGGCTTTGGTTAGGACCCTAAACACACCACTCACTCACCTTCTGAGTATTTCTTAATACTAAGACACACAGACAATTATATTTCAACACCATAATTTTGAGAAACACGTTAAGAACACAGTATTTGGTATTACATTATTATAAGGAAAAACACAAGAAGTTAGATCTGGTTCCTTTGAGTGCATATAAACATGATGACAAGCAAGTTCAATCCTTTTTTCTCCTCATTCTCTATGAAATTATGCTACAAGAAAGCCATAATCAGATGTGAGGTCCTCAATCTTGGACATCTCAGCCTTTAGAATGATAAGAAATAAATCTACATTATATATAAATTATCCAGAATCAAGTATTCTGGTATAGCAGCAAAAAGGGACTCAGAAAATTATAGTGTTATTATAATAAATATCTGAAATAGTACAAGTGGATTAAACTGGGGCAATTTGGAGAAAAAGGATTAAAAAGTACAAGGCTGCTATGAATAGAACATTAAAGGAAACGGTGGTGTCCTCTTGTCAGAAAAAGACAATAACTACAAGTATGGTCTAAATATCTTAGGAATTATGTAAATGAGAATAATCAGAATGTTGGTAAAGGTCAGACAGTAGAGGCCATTTTGATGAAGATTCAGGTGGAAACAAGAAACAAGGTATAGTATTAGGAACTGGAGTAAAGGCAGTGCTTACTATACATTTTTACAAAGAACCTGGCAGGAATGTTCGTGTCATATGAACATTCCCCTGTAGTGGGCTGCCTGTATCATTAAAAAGCTGCAAAAGGTTCACCATCACTGTCCTAGGACTTGTAGAAGGTAGAATTTGAGAATGAATGTCATGGGTTGAATGTGACTTATACCCCATAAATTCATATGCTGGAAACATGGACTCTATTGAGGTTACACTGAGAGTTGCTGGAACCTTTAAAAGCTAGAGGCTAGTGCAAGTGCTAAGGTGACCTTCTAAAGAGACCAGTGTTGGTCTCATATGTGTGGGTTAGTCCAGCATGAGCATATCATTATGAAAAGCAGCTTTGGCTCCCTCATTCCCCACTCTCACCTTAAGATACCTCCCCTTTTCATTCACCCACAAATGTGAGGTTGTTCACCAAACTGTACTGCAATCCAAAGGCCTTCATGGGAAGATGAACTGAAGGAGCTGCCTAGCTCCTTGATCTTGACTTTCAGACTACAAAATCAGGAGATTTTTTTAAACTTTTTTTATTTTTTAAAGAGAGCACAAATTAGAATGAAAACAGAACAAAATTTAAAAATTTCACTTAACAAAGTAATATGAATTTCACAGTATTGGTTGAAATAGTGTTCTCTTCTAACCACTTATTCATATTTCCAGATATATGCATGCAAACTTGAAGAAGAAAGAAAAAAGAAATGTATAAGAAATTATGACAAAAAGGATAAACACATGAAAAAAGGAGAACAAATTAAAGCATTAACTGCTTTTTTCCACAGACCAGCAGAAATGTACAGTACAGCTGTCCAAACCATTCTGCTTACATACACAGATAAATCTCTTTCCCCCACTTCCTCTATTATTCTTCTCCTCAACTCAGTAAATCTTTCCTTTTGAGTAAGTTCATTACCTTTTGCCAGTATCTATTGTACTCTTCAGATTCCATTTTTCTCTTCCAGGTTCTCACACTAAGGAAACAATATGATGTTTGTACATGTGGATCTAATTTATTTCACTTAAGAGTATGTTCTCTAGTTGCATCCAATAACCAACAAAAGACTCAAATTTATCCCATTTTATAGATGAATAATACTCCATTGTGTAGAAATACCACATCTTCTTTATCCATTCTTCAGTTGATGGGCATCTGGGTTGTTTCCAGGATTTAGCTCTGACAGTTTTGACAACTGTGCTGCTCTAAACATGGATGCACAAATATCACCAGGGTATGAGATTTTCAGTTCTTCTGGAAAAATACACAGGAAGGGAATAGCTGGCTTGAATGGGACCTCCAATCCTAGCTTTTGAAGAAATCTCTACACTGATTTCCATAAGAGTTATACCAGTTTGCACTCCCACCAACAGTGCAGAAGGGTTCCTTTTTCACCACAGTCTCTCCAGCATTTGTTATTGGCTGACACCTGGAAGTTAGGCATTCTCTATGGGTTGAGATGGAATCTCAGTGTTGTTTTAATTTGTCTTTCTCAAATGATCAATGTTGTTGAACATTTTTCATATATTTACTTGCCATTTATATTTCTTCCTCTAAGAAGTGCACATTCATCTCAGATGCCCATTTTGGGATTGGGTCTTTGAATTGGGCAGGGTGCTCATTTTTTTTTAAATTCTTTATATATTCTAGATAGAAGGCCTTTGCTGATAGGACAGTTGGCTATAATTTTTTCCCAGTTTGAGGTTTTCTTTTCACTCTGTTGGTGATTTGCTTTGAAGTGCAGAAACTTTTCAAAAACATGAGATCTCCGTTGTTCATTCCTTGAGTTATTTCCTGTGTGGTTTGGTTTTTGTTCATGAACTCTCTACCTACCCCTATGTTTTAAAAATTTCTACCTACATTTTCCTTCAGAAGATTTGGTGTTTCTGTTTTAATATTTGAAGCTTTGTTCCATTTTTTACTATAGCTTTGTGCACAGAGATAGGCATGGTTCTAGTTTTAGTCTTCAGCATGTGGAAAGCCAGTTTTTACAGCACCATTTATTAAAAAAGGCTTTCTTCCAGTGAGCATGTTGACCCCTTTATCAAAGACAAGGTGGCTGTATTTACAGTTGGGTCTGCATCTTCTAATCTATTCTACTGATCCTCAGGTCTGTCTTTAAGCCAGTGCCATGGTGATTTTATCACAATACTCTGTAGTATAATTTCAGGTCATGAATTGTGATATCCTTTGACTTTCCTTTGTTTCCTAGGATTGCTTTTGATATTCTGGGTCTCTTCTAGTTCCAAATGTATTTGAGTAAAGTTTTCCCTAGCTCTGTGAGATATACTAATGGTATTTTAATTGGGATTGCATTGAATGTATATAACAATTTTGGGAATATGGTCATTATCATAATGTTGCTTCTTCCTATCCAGGAGCATGGAATAGTTTTTCATTTTCTCAAATCCTCTTCAAACTCTTAACCATCCAGCAAAAAAATGTAACCATGAGGCATAAAAAGTAAAGCTATATGAATATGCTTAGCTGTAAAAAGCTCAAGTCAACAACTTTGGACAACTGTCAGTTGTGCTGGCAACTCACTACTGTTATGAACTATTGGACCACAATGGGTTTTTTACTCAATTCAAGTAGCTACAATATTTGGACTGGCATCAAGTATGAAAAGACCCTTTAAAGACTTCTCCAAATACAGCTTCTCTAACAGCAATCGAATGCCCATCTCTGACAAAACAAAACAAAAAATGGGGATATAAGTAAAGGACCATTTTGTAGTGAAATATATATATATATGTATATACAAGATAGGATAGATATACAGCTACTTTCTCTTAATTCACTGCGAAGAAGGGTTTGTACCAATAGTACAAACAAGATATCTTTAGACAAGATATCATATGTACCTCTTGTCCTCTGAATAACTACTATGAAAACAATATGCAATGTATTAATTATTGTAAATGTCCTATTAACCTGTTTTTGAAACTGTTTCATTGCTATTTTATCTTTTTTCTCATTAAAATAAAAATTGAAAAAAATCTTTAAAGTCCTTTATGAGATTGATTCGTAAGTATTTCAATTTTTTGGATGTTACTGTGAAAGGCATCGTTTCCCTAATTTCCATCTCAGTGTACTCATTGTTTGTGTACAAAAAGGCTACTGATTTTTCGGTGTTGACTTTGTACCCTGCTACATTGCTGAATTTGATGATTAAATCTGCAAGACTCATGGTGGAGCTTTTAGTGTACTCTATGTAGAGTATCATGTCACCCGCAAATTATAATTTCACTTCTTTTCCATTCTTTATTCCTTTTCTCTCTCTTGTCTAATTGCTCTGGCCAGGGTTTCCAGAACTGTATTGAATAGGAGTGCAAACATTGAACATCCTTCTCTTCTTCCTGATTTCAAAGTGAAGGCCTTCAGTTTTTGCAATTGAGTATGATGTTGGCTGCTCATTTCTCATAGATGGCTTTTATCAGGCTGGGATACAGACCATCTATTCCAAGTCTCTGTAGGTTTTTTTCTTATCATAAATGAGTGTTGGACTTTAGCAAAAGCTTTTTCTGCATGTATTGAGACAATCATGTGGTTTTTGTTTTTGGTTCTATTGATGTGGTGTTTTACATTTATGGAATTGTGTATGTTGAACCATCCCTGCATTCCTGGAATGAATCCCTTTTGTTTATGATGCATAATCTCCTTGATAATTTGCTACATTCTGTTTGCTAGTATTTTATTGAGGATTTTTGCATCTATACTTATCAGAGAGATTGGCCTGTTGGTGATATTGCCAGAAACCAGGATAACTACCCTGCTTTTTTCTTATTTCTTGTGGCATGGAAGATTGTTTTCCATCCTTTGACTTTCAGTCTGTGAATTTCCTTTCGAGTTAAATTTGTTTCTTGTATGCAGTGTATAGTTGGATTTTGTTTTTTAATCCACTCTGCTAGTCTGTTTCTTTTATTGGTGAATTGAGACCATTTACATTGATGGTTATAACTGAGATGTACTGGCTTATCTTGTCATGTTATTTTCCTATCATAGGTTCCATGCTTTTCCCCCCTTTTAATTACTTGCTGATTGGTGGTTCTTTTCCATTGTTCTTAAAGCTATGATCACTTCTTTTCTTTCCATAATATCTGTCAGTACTCTTTGTAGGGTTGGTTTGGTGTTCATGAATTTCTTCAGTTGTTCTTTGTCATGGAAGGATTTTATTTTGCCACTGAATTTGATAGGTAATTTTGCAGGATACATGAATCTGGGTTGGAAGTTATTTAATTTTAGGACCTCAAATACTTCACTACAAGATCTTCTTGATTTGATGGTTTGTGTTGAGAAATCTGCCATGATTTTGATCAACTTTGCATTGTACATGATCTGTTCCCCCTCCCTTTGGCAGCTTTTAATAGTCTAGTCTTTTGATGAATTTTTGAAATCTTGATTATTATGTGTCTAAATGTAGATTCATTGTGATTATGGCTGTGTGGAGTTCTATATGCCTCACTTATCTGTATGTTAATTTATTTTCTGGTGTTTGGGAAATTTTCTGCTAGTATTTCTGCAAATAGTCTTTTTATGTTATTTGTGGTGTCTTCCACTGTTTCACTGACACCTATTATTCTTTTTTATTTTTATCTAGTAAGGGTCTACAGGGTCTCAGGGCCTCCCTATGTAGATCGGACTTGTAGTGAGACACTTGTGTTCAGTCTCCCAAAGACCTGGGATTACAGGCACACTACCACGCCAAGTCTCAATCAATGTCTCAGCACACCCTGGGGGCAGGGCCAGCAGGCTGGGGGACATCTATTATTCTTATATCATTTTTCTTTGCATTGTCTTTTAGCTGCTGAATTACTATTTCCTGGTTCCTTGTTAGTTTTAAGCATTTTTTTCCACATTCATTAGTTGCAACACTGTGTTTGAGATCTGATAGTCTATCTTCAGTTTCATTCAAATGGATTTACCAGCTTTCAGTTGGAATTCTGAATTTCTTGTATATGTTTAAATCTGTTTCATGTTTTCTAATTGTTTGCTGTATTGTTCATTCAGTGTTTCCATCATTTTTCTATTTTCCTCTATTTTTCTATCCATGTCTTCTTCAGTTGTACTGAGCAATTCTTCCATGATTGTTATTTGGTTTTAGACCCAAGATTATTTCTGATCTTATTTATTCTATAGCTTGATGGATTTGTTCCTTTATTTCAGTTGTTATCATTTCAGAGATTTCAGGTGTGTGATTTCCAAGTTCTTGTATGTCTTTGTTGCCTGGATTTTTTCTGGGTGGCCTAGAGGGTTGAGATTACCTTTTGCTTCAGTGTTTTGGCATTTTTGAAGCTGCCAGATAGACGTAGTTCTTAAATGGCTCCAAGGAAAGTTCTGCACCTGCTTGCACTTGGCCCACAGATCACAGCTCTCCTGTATCCCACAGGCCATTTAGAGTCCTCCTAAGTTCTTAAAAGTTTGGACTGGCACCAGCAGAACCTCCATGCCAGTAAGCTGGTGGCTAAGGAAGGTCAGAGCTTACCAGAGTCCTTCAGGCTGCTCAGTGTCTGTCAAAGTTCAAGAAATATTTTTTTCTTTTGAAGTACCTCATCTCAGATATCTTATTTCAGCAACAAAACAGACTAGGACAAGGAAGAGTGTGGCTATACAACAGAAGAAATATCTAAGCAGAAAAGTTTTCAAGGTGCCACATGGCTTATGTTGCTCACTTGTAGTAAAAAATGAAAGGAAAAATGTGTTAAAGTCATAATTTATAATTAAAGGGGAGGCAGAATATAAGAATTTGGAAATAATAACTCAATCTCAGGTATCCTTTTGTGACAGCACAAAATGCATGCTGAGAATAATAAGTAGCATTTCCTAAACATTTACCATTAATTATTGTTTTCATTCTTCTGAAAATCAAATCTTCCAGGAATACTACCTTATGAAATAAGACTGCACAAATATTGACCAAGATTTTAGGATGTTCACTAAAAGAAAAAATCGGATCAATTTAATATTTTTTGCTGGGAAACACTATGATGGAAAGTGACTTTATGAATTCACATAAATGTAATTCTAACTGCAATTGCAAACAATGAATCCATGGGTGAAAAAAGGACCAGATATTTTAAAGCAACCAATGTGGTTGCTAAACTCAAATTTTTAAAGGACAGACATAAAACTCAAACACCACTGGCCCTGCCCAAGGCTGATCCGGTAAGCATCAGGAAAGCACTGAAAGGTCACTGGGATCTTTGGGGAAGTCTCTAGAACAGGTATGTAGAGCAGGACAGGGGCTCTTTTCCTTTGCCTGTCATACACTCTCATGGCAGTTGCTTCCTCATACCTAACATCCTTTTGGATTCTTCCACATAACAGCTCATTGAAAACCTTTTTCTTTTTCACTCCAATTTGAATCTCTATAATCACTTCTTTTTTTTTTTTTTTTTTTAGGCCTTTTCTGTTGAAAAATCAGTTCTGTCTTTTTCTGTTCTAAGGATCCCATTTAGAATGAAAATCTCAGGCATAAATATGCAAGCAGAATACAGAATCTTTTCTTCTTAGAGTTCAAAGAGAGAAGGGGCTGAGATAAATTTCTAATTTTGATTGTTAACATTCTTATTCTCTCTCAAAAAAAAACTATTAGAGATTAACATAAAATCGATAGTTTTAGGATGTCTGTAGCAACAAATACATGCACCTTTTTAAAGAAAAGAAAATATCTCTAAACTTTCAATCAGAACAAGAAAAGGGTAAAGAAGCTATTCTGAGGTGGTAATAATATCTTGACAAATGACAAAGAAAAAGCAGATTTCTTGTTAGACTAAAAAAAATCATACAGATGAGTGAAAAATGTGATATTTGCTTAAATATTTTTAAAATATGGCATTAAAGACATAATTGCCATTAATCCCTCTCATAATATCATCCTTTCCCTTTGAACAAACTTATCCAATCATTCTTGACAACTTTTAAAGCCATTCTAAAATTCACCTTCCATGTCTTTAGTAGGTGTGAATACAGCAAATGCTCCTGAGAAGTGCCACCCAGAGGAAAGGTAGTTTGTAAAAACAATATGGCATCTTGTTGACAGCATGTGGGACCAGGTAAGATCTGGAACTTTCCCAAGAGCTAAAGGACCACAGAAGTTAAACAGTTTGAATCATTTTTGGACATCAAGGTTAACCATGATGTTACAACTAAAGACACAAAAGAGAACTGTTGGAAAGGGTGATGGAACAAGTGTGTTGAAAACCAGGTGGATTGTTCTGAAGGAGATCAGTGCTATGTGTCTCTCACTACAATAACTTTTTAAAACTTTTAAATATTTACTACATTTTTCAATCAGCCCTCATATTGGTGAAATGGAATTGGTGTTCTAGCTGGAGAAGGCCACATAAACTTCTGCTGCTGAATTTTCTCTAAAGATTTCTGAAGAAGCTTCAAAGTGGATAGTAACCAATCACTGTCAGTGGTCTCTGAGGTGGTATCAAAACAGCAAAGGGGAAAAAAGGCTGCCAGAAAATGTACAATTTTGAGAATGGAGACAAGGGGATCTCTGGGAAATTAGAGTCAAGTAAGCATTACATTGATTTCAGTTGACATTTTAGAATTTTTTAATACAAAGGAATAACTGGACATGGTGGCAAGCACCTGTAATCCCAGCACTTGGGAGGCTATAAACAGGAGAATCACTACGAGTCGGATCTAGTAGTGAGACCCCGCACACCCTGTAGACCCTTCCCTAAAATACAGAAAAAAAATAATAATACAAAGGAATAGGTATGGCAAACATAAAGAAGCAGTGACTATTTGAAGGCAGCAATAGCTTTTAAAAACAAACTTGACTCACCTCAGCTTTTTGGAGGTTGGTCAGTACCCAGCAGGGGACAGACAGCACACACAAGAAAAGTGGTAAGTGAGGCGAGGGTTGATGGAAACCTAGAGGGACAGTGAAGTAGCTGTGGGGAACTAGGGCCACCTGTAGCAAGACTGGCTATGTACCGTGCAGGGCACTTCATTAAAAAGTTAAGAATTTCAAGACTGAGAACACATAATAATAACTCAATCATGGAGCTCTACAATCTCAGAAGGTGCAAGGCCCTGATCCTTAGGTTTGAAGCTTCAGGGAGGAAGATATGTGTGAAAATCTAGAGTTGTAGCTATCTCTTCAGCTGAAGGAGTCCATTCCACCAACATTGTAGCCATTGGTAAAACTAAGTTTCTTATGCTAAACTGGTGATTATCTGTGGCAGTGAAGAGGGGCATCTAGGAAAACGCATACCAAAATCTCACTCTCCTCTTACCCTCATGCAATCTTCTGCCAGTCGAAGACACTGGAATCTATACAGTGTACACAGTACAGCTTCTGAGGACATGAAGTGGATAGGAAGTAGACTGGGAGAAACAGGAAAATTATCCTTCCTATTTTTGCAAGGTTGTAGTGTTGGAACCAAGAGACCTGGTAAGCCTACTACAAAAGACTGTATTTGTTTGTTTGGCTTTCTTTTTTTTTTTTTCTGCAATTAGGACAAGGTCTATGGGGTCTACAGGGTCTCACTACATAGATCAAACTCGTAGTGATTCTGTCTTTCAGCCTTCCAAGCACTGGGATTACAGGCACGTGCCACCACACCCAGTTTCAACTGCTGTCTCAGCATGCCCCATGGGCGGAGCTGGCACAGCACATGAGGGATTGAAGCCTGGCCACTGCGCTCTGCGTAAGCAGGCACTTTAGTCCACTAAGCTACCAGGCCAGCCCCTCCAAAAGACTTTAGAAGGATGCCCAATACTATTTTGGGGGCTGCTTGATAAGATGGAAACTATGATACAGAAGCAAAGAAAATTATGTGGATCAATAATGGGCTAACTATATCCTAGATCTCCTTAAAACTGGGTGAGCACAAACCTGGAAGAAGGTACATGTATACCACAGTTTCTTACCTTGTCCTGTCTAGTTCAGTATTATTACTATGGACTTGCAGAGATAGAGGGCACGCTTATCAAGGACGGTTTGCAGATGGCTTAGAAAGATATTAAGTAATGAGGAATAAAGATGCTGAATCCAAAAAGATCTTGACAGGTGATAGAAATGGAATAGAAAGATCTTGGCCAACTTGAACAACAAAATAAATCTTACAGTAATAAGTCTACATTTTCTCTCAAATGTAAAAGCCAGAGGCATAGGTTTAGGGCAGGGATATTTATCATGCATTAAAATGACTCAGACAAGTTTAGTGGAAGATACTCAATTGTGAGTCATGATTGTGGTGGATTTTCCAAAAAAGAAGATTAGGTATTAAGCAGCATTAATTCAACAAAGGAGGTGATAATCCAAATACGGATTGGCTTGATCAAACTACATCTGAAAATCAGGGTTCATTTTGAATGCGATATATGGTCTCTGATGCATTCTGAAAAGTGTAATGAGAATAGGAAAAAACTCAGGAGTTAAGAACAGCTACAAAGGTTGGTCTGGCTGCAAGAATTGATGCAAAGGACAACTTCAAAATGAAGGTATTAAAATTACTGCTCAATCAATGTGAAAGACAGATAAAAGCAATACATGAGCTCAAAGATACCTGTGAGTAGATGAGGCAACTCATGCCTCTCCCCATTATGTGTGGAACTAACATTCCACCAGGATAGAGGACACTATAAAGGTAAAAAAGTAGAGACCTGTGAGATAATGCCCCTCTGCCTTTCTAGAGAGATCTGCTTTATTACTGTACAAAGAAATTCGTCTGGGCCACAGCGACATTCTAAAGTATCTCTCTCATTGTTATTTCACATATATAAGCATATAGCTATGTTATAACACAATAGAAATAACATCTTCACAGTTTAGTAATAACAATTGAATAGATCTGTGGTCAATATAAAAAGATCACTGAAGAGATTAGTGATATATATATTTATATGTATATAATGAACTGTTGGTGACCAAAACCAGGGCCTTTGCACTGTCTCATCACTTTTTTATCTTTTTCTTTTTTTTACTTGAGACTGGGCATCACAAAGTTGCTAATTTAGTACCTTGGGCTGGGTGTAACTTACAATCCTTCTGTTCTAAAGCCAATCTTCCCCAAGTTCTAGGACTACATGTGCGCACTATCACATTTGGCTTGTATCCATACATATTAAAAACTGCTATGTGGAACAGCAATTATCATGGTCCTCTAATATCTCAAGTAATAAAACAGAGTCCTTAAAAAATCAGTAAGAGATTTGCAACAGTCCTATTTTGTGAGGACAAAATAGATGGCCCTGGAAAGCAGTTTTTCTTAACTAAATGGGAATGAACATAAAAACAAGGGCTGAGTGACTTATTAGTGGGATGTTATTCAGGCAATTCAAGAATTCCATGAAATTTAGAATAGTTTTGAAAGATCTCTTCCAAGGATGAATTTTTTTGGTTCATCTTTCATTCTACAAGCTATGTACCCAACATCGCCTTAAGTACCGTGGATATATCAATAAGAAAAACAGAATTCTCTCATAGAGCTTAAATCTGATGGCCTAAGTGACAATTAATAACTAGTAAAGGTTATGTAATAAAATAAAGCAAAGTATAGAGCCTGAGTATCAAGCGAGGGAAAAGACATGGATATGATGTCAGAAAAGGCTTCCCTATGTCTTCAGTTCTTATCTTTTTTTCCTGAGGCCCTTATTTTTCTTCTTTATATTAACTACTCTCTGTATAGTGTACTTCTTAACTCTTAAATCTAGAATAACTTCAACTCTTAATTCTAAAGAATTTAGCGAAAATACTACAGTGAAATTTAAAAGCAGATATATCTAATATTTATATTATTTGGATCCACATGTAGATATCCTTACATGTCTCAAACAGTACAATTTTCTCTCTCCATCCAATGCTTAGTAATATTTGGGTTTAGGTTGTTTTTACGATTTCAGATTATGTCTTTGAAGTAAATATTTACCTCTCTATATCTCCTGTCCACCTCAAGAGAGTTTTTACCTTCATTTATGTCATGCTTTTCATTTAAGGAATAAATTTATTTGTTTATTTTATTTATTTATTTTTTAGCAGAACCGGGGATTGAACTCACACCCATGTGCTTGCCAGGGAAGCACTTATTCAACTGAGCCATCTCCCCTGCCTTTAATGAATAAATTTAAACATTATTCAGTTTGAAATTTGTATTTTATGGTATAAAAGGAATCAATATATTTTGATGTTAATATCTATCTAAATCTGCCGAACAAAAAAAGATAAAATAAGATTACACCCCAACTAATTTAAAGCTAAATTATATACAAATGCAGTTAGCTTATGAGTTTTACTATTTATTTCTTGTTATTTTTATTAGTATATGTTTGTGATACATAATAATTACATTCATCTTGGAGAACTGGTGAATATGTATAATCGCATCTTAATCATTTCTGATTTCCTTTCCCCTTTATACCCTGCTTTTTATCTCCCTGTTCTCCAGATCCCCTTCCCCATCTCCAAAGTCTGCCTCCCTATATCCTGTTTCTTACCATCTCTTCTTTTAGTTTGCTCTTTAAATTACTTGTATTTTGGGATTCTCATATAAGAGAAGTGTGTGTGTGTGCAGATGCATGCCCCAGTACATATAGGCGAAATGCAGGGGAATATTTGGAGGGTCCTCTGAAAAGGCTACTGGAATGAGAAACAATTATCTGTTACCATAACACAGCAACATAATATGATATTTACTTTCTAATCACAAATTCATAAAGTCATACTGTGAAAAGATGAAAACTGCCTTAGAGGTCATTTACTTTTCTTACTACCCAGGTCACCAGTGCTCTTACAGAAACCAGTTTTAGCAAGGTGGAAGGAATGTACAAGATCATGTGTTTGTTTACACACACACACACAACTAAATGTAGGACATTCAGCTAAAGACAGATATATGGACACAAGTTTATGTTTTTCTGGTTTTTTGTTATATTCAAATCACTGAAAAAATAATTTTTTAAAATAAAATTGTGATGCTGGAAAATAATCTCTGACAATAATTTAAGAAAATACTAGAAGAACAAAACCACAATTGGAGAAAGTGGAGTAGGGAATACTGAATAAGCCTATCCATCCGAAATGCTCAAGAGTCTCCCTGCTCACACCACATGCTTACAAAGAGCAAGAGGAACCTTGCCAAGAAGAGCAAAGAATCACAAAGTCACACTGGAAACAGCAAGACTTCTTTCTCTCACTCCTCTCCTCCATGAATACAGAGCAAATGGTGTTGAAAGCTGAAATTTTTAGACCCAAAGATAAAACCTAGCAACCTTGCACATACCTATCCAGTTAAATGCATGGACCAAGCACTGCATTTCTAGGCTTACCAAGCAACTGCTAAAGGACCTACCTAAGACAATCCGATGACAGAGCAGATAAACCAAGTTATACAGGACAGATTCTAAATCATCAGAGTCAACAACTATCAGCACCAAACAGGATATATATATATATATATATATAT
>NDGN011552487.1:2959-13746 GCA_002564285.1 Tympanoctomys barrerae | reverse complement strand
CTGAGCATTCCTGGGTAACAGTGGCACTAGCAGGGTGCTTCGTCTTGGGGCACATTCGCGGGCAGGGATGCCCTGGGTCTCCAAATCTGGTCCCTTCTGTTAGGATGTCAGTGAAAATACTAGGCTCCGTGTTACGGTTTTTCATGCTGTGCTGCAAGGTCGAGCTGATCACTAGCTGGCGAGGACCCCTTCCTCACGTGTGTCAGGCATGTGCTAGTGCTGCTGCCAAGGGTGTGGATCGTGCTCTGCACCCAGCAGCTCCTTTGCACAGAAGGCAGGAGAGGGGAGTGCAGAGCAGTGGGCTTTTGGCTCAAAGGCCAGCCTCATCTCACCTGATCTTTGCTTGAAGCTATTTCACTTTCCTTGCTCTGAATTTCTCGTTGCGATGGGGTCCCAGACATCTTCCTTGCAGACACAAAGTCTGTGTAGCTCCTCTGAAGTGGGAAGGAGATCCACGCAGCAGTCTGAGGCTGCAGGGAGGCCAGGCCATGCTTCCTTGGGTGCAGCTGGTGGGAGGGACTTGTTTCCTTCATCTCTAGGTGTCTGTGGCTCTCAGCAACTTGAGGGGATGCCTGGCCAAGTTATAGTACCAGATTGCCCTAGCCTAGGGCAGATGTTCTAATGCTTCAGTGTGTAAGAGAACTGTAGTGGATTCCTAGCAGGTGGGCAGCTTACTACATGTAGCTGAGTTAAACTAGCATGGTGCCGGGTGCGGGAGGCCCACCTGAGGGTTGTCGCCAGCAGCATAAAGGCAGAACACAGACAGTGCTGAAAGGCTGTTAGGGATGCCGTGTGGAGAAGCTGTGGGAGCAGGTGGAAGCTGCTGGTTCTCTTGGGCTGCTCTGCTGGAGGACCTTGTCATGCTGGCTTCTCCAGTGAACTTTGGAGGAGCTCCGGTCCTCACCTTGAGCATCGCTTCCTGGCTCTGGAGAGGAATATGGTGAACTGAACAGCTGCATGGCATTGCATCGGCTTTCCTGATAGGAACTCGGCTTTCCTCATCCCTGGATGCTCTAGGGACCTCTGTTGCTGAGGATGGCTGTGATACTTTTGAGGGAGCTCTGGTGCTTACCTTGAGCATTGCTTCCTGGCTCCAGTTCAGCTCCCTCAGCCTGCTGGCACAGATACTTCATCCTGCTGGAATAGACTTTCTAGTCTCCACCACTGACATTTGGGCCTTTGCTGCACTTCTTGTATAGGATTCTTGGGTGCTTCCTTATAAAATAATATTATAAAATGTGTCCTGTATTATATTATTTCGCTTGCAAAATCCCCAAGCCATGACAAGAACCACTGGGACTCGCAGCCTGCCCTGGGATCGGTACCTCCCCTAGCAAGTGGACAGTGCTCTAGCAGTTGGATGCAGAGGTATAAAACGGGTTTGGAGAGCATCACAGTAGAATAATGTATGGACAGAGCATGGGTGAGCTCGGCTGGGGGGCACGAGCCGCCCTGAGACCCAGCACACTGGGCGGGGTATGTCCTGCCAACCCTTAGCTCCTAGGGGTGGGGGAAACCACCACGTGAGTCAGCACATTCTTTTTTCTTGGTTTTTAACTCTTGAAGTTAAGCATGATACCTGGATCTGTAGAAAGCAAGAGCTTTCTGCACGCCAGGCCTGGAAGCGCTTGAACCTCCAAGTCTTCCATCTTCATGCCAGGTTTGGTCACACCTTCTCAATGCAGTCTCAGTCCTGGCCGTGGTCAGAAGCACCCAGGGAACTTGGGAGAGTCTGCCCTCGACCAGTGATCGGGACCCCGGGGTTCCGGCCAGGCGTCAGTGTTTTCCGAGGTTCTGGGTCTGCTGAAGTGTTCAGGCAGAGGTTCTGCAGCTGCCTTCGAGGGCTTCAAAGCCCTTGGGCGGCTGCAGTTTCCTCTTTTCTGTCCTACTTTTTTGCAAATATGCAGAACGTCTGACAGTTTAGCATTTTTGCTAAACTCTTTGGTTCAGAGGTGTCACCCAAAACCCAAGGAGTCCAAGGAGATGCAGAGCTCCCCCGCCCCGGCACTGTTGGGGAGCACGGCTGCATGGGACACATGCACCTGTTCTCGTCAGCAGGGTCCTGCACCCCTTGGTGCCTTGCCCCAGGTGAGAGCCACTGTGGACTTGAGCTGCAGCCGAGTACCTCGGGCAGGGGTGGCACAAGCCTCCAGCTCGCTGACCCTCACTTCCACACCCCACCTGCTATTTCACCTGAACCCCTGCCTTCCCTGGCCACGTTGGGTGCTCCAGGGGCACTGAGAGTGGCCAAGCTCCCTCAGGGGTTCTGTTGCTGCCTGCTCAAGATTGCTAGTGGCAGACACTAAGCTCCCTTCCCCCACTTCACTGGCCTCTACTGTGAGCTCTGCGTCAGCAGTGCCTTCACACAGCACTGTGCAGTGGGCGAGGGGACCTCCCGCTCCCCTAGCTGGTGGCACATGAGGAGCCACTTTGAGAATCGCTGCTCTGGCACCCAGCAAACACCAGAAGGTCCTGGGCCACAGCGCTTCTACCCTGCTAGTTCTGTAGCATGACCGCCTGGAGCAGCGGTTTTTCCTGCTGGCTCCACAGCACCCTTCTCTGTCCCACCTCGTCCCACAGGAGTGATGTTCTGGGCCTTGCGCTCTTCTTTTTTAAAAGTAGTCCTGATCCGAGCACTGCAGTAGGAGGTGGGAGTGCTCTCTGCAGAGATGATTGCTGGGAGGGTAAATGTTCTCCCTTTCTTTCTTGGTGGTTAGGGCTTGGGGCAGGGCATTGAAGGACTTAGGTGACTTAGGTGACTGATGCCTCTCTGTGAGGGGACAGTGCTCTGCACACAGGCAGGTTTGGAGGCTGCCCCAGGCCTCTCCGCAGCTGGCTGCTGTTCCTCCTTTCCTCCTAAAGAAGCCTGGCGGGCAGGAGCGCTGCTTCCCAAGTTATCCACAGAAAGCCAGTGACCACACGCAGCCTTGCTGTGGGGCAGAAAGGGCCAGAGAGCGATCTGAGTGGAGACATGTGCTCATCCCAGGGCTCCGCTTTCTGTCCGCTTGCTCATGCTGCCCAGACAGCCGTGGGGAGAGCAGCAGCTCCGGAAGGCCGCCTGACGTCCGCTTTGCACCGCTAAGTGCTGGCTCACTCAGGATTAGCAGTGAGATCTCTTACAGATCTTCTGCTGCACTGCCGAAGGTTTTTGCCTCTGTGGCTACATCGGGGCTAGAAACAAAATATGTAGGACCTTTCTACAAAACGGAAACATGAGGCCTTTCATTCAAAGGAGAAAGTGCAGTCAGAGATTCAAGAGCATACAGCTGCCTGCTTCTTTCTCTCCCTCCCTTGTGCACAGATGCATGCATAGGTCACTGGGTGTCCTTGGGCACCAGAGCACTACCAGAGCGAGGTGCTTTCAGGGGTCCCAGAGTGTGCAGCCAGCTAGTCCCAGCATCGCGGCGGGCAACCCAGGCCGATGATCCCTTGAGCCGGGCACAGGCATCTCCTGCTCCGCAGACTCACTGCTCAGCTGGTAGCATTGCTTTTCCTAGGCTAGGACAGGCTTGGTCCCTAGAGGAAGAGCGGTGAAGGCGAGCCTGCCACCTGCAGCACTGTGGGCTGTGGGCGGGTACATCAGATGCAGTGTCCTGCAGGAACACTTGGGCTATGTGCCTGACGCCAGCCTTCCTGAGTGCGGTTCACCAGGTGGACTAGAAGAGGCTGAGGACACAGGGGACACGGGCCAGGAAGCACAGTCCTGGGCAGTGGGTCAGCGGGCAGCAGAGCTAAGTTTCCAAGCCCCTCGCATGTACTTCATCATCCCAAGCAGCTCCACTGACAAGGTGTGACTTCTAAGGTAAAATGATTAAGGCTTCAGACTGTGACCCCAGAGCATGAGGCTCAAGTGTGAGGTCTTTTGAGAATGTGGGGTCCCTGGGCTCCCGCCCTGGTCACAATGACATGTCTGTGCTTAAGTGCCACGGCAAGGCTTTTCCAACACTGTTAGGAAATTCATGGCAGGTGAGATTTCCTCCTCTCCTTTTCTAGCCTCAGTGGAACAGAACGAGAGACGTGTAGCCACGGCTATGGGGAGGGATCCCCAAGACCGGGGCAGCACAGCATGTCTTCTGCGTGAGTCAAGGCCCCTGGAAAGTATGGGAGGAGGACCAGGCTTGCCTGCCCACTCTGGTGGAACCCCAGGGTGGAAGAGATCAGATGGAGCTGAAAAAGTGGGTCAGAAGCGGACAGGGAGGAGTCAGCCTGTGTGTGCGTGGAGCTGGCAGGGGTCAGCTCTGGCTCCGGCCACCTGCGGGCAGGAGCAGCTTTCTGAGGACCCGAGAGAGAGGGTGGGCTACAGAGGGGAAGTGGGCCCTGGCGAGGAGGAAGCTCCACCCCTCAGGTCCCAGTGCGTGGATCATTCCACTCCTGCCCTGCTCTCTGGTGCTGGGAGTGAGCTGGCCCCGCTCCCACCCTGCGGGTGACTGCGCTGTGCACGCCCTAAAGCGCCTGTGACTGACGGCAAGGCCACACGCTGGGCCAGAGTGACGGAAGGTGGCTTTCCTCTTCCCAGGAGAGAAAATGTTTGGCAAGTCCCTCAACTCCTTTATCCAGGGAGGGGGCTTGTGACCCATACCAAGTGACAGCAGGGCACAGAGGGACCATTCCCTGGGCTCAGTAGCACTTGGTGAACAGTTTCCATCCTTGTGCTAGAGTAGAGGCGGCCTGCTCTCTTCCGCAGGTGACTAGACAGGAGCAGTGATTGGTGGGGTCTCCCTGCTCTCACCAAACTGACTAGGGCTGGGGGATCAGGCTTTCTGAACCCAGAAGAGGGGAGCAGCGCTGCCTGCCACGTGCACAGAGGATCTGGGGGAGCAGTCTGATTCCCCCAGGCCCCTCTTGTAAATATTTGCAAACTCTTTCTGAACCCAAGAGCCTAGGACAGGGTCACTGCCCAATTTCTTAGGAGAAGAAGAAACAAAATTGAGCCCGTAGTCATAAAAAGGAAGGGTGCAAATGGGCAGAGGCCCAGAAAGGCAAGAAAAGCGGTTCCCAGTTGAATAAACACAAAAGAGAATAAAAATAAATCTCAAAAGCACTTCTGTACAAATGCAGTGGAGGACGAGATGTGGATGGGCGATGTGGAGGGTGGGCATCTGCGGAGGCAGAAGAGGCCCGTGGGTGCGGCCGGCCTGACAGGGGCCCTGCTTCTGCTTGCTGAGGAGGGAACGCACTCCTTGCTTCTCTTCCAGGGTGCGCTTCGCTAGAAGCTTCTGCTGCCGGAGGTAGGAGTAAGCGGAGATGAATGCAGCCTCCTGCGGCCGGCAGGGCCAGGCCAGGAGGGCGTGCAGAGCAAGGCCTGGCTCCAGCCTGCTGCCCGCCTGCCTCTGTCTGGGTGGCCGCTTTGCAGCTGAGCTGGTTAGGCTGGGACTGAAACTCCAGCCACCAGGGTGGGCACATTCCAGGGGAGAAGGACCAAGCGGTGTGACTAGCGTGTTGGTGAGCAGCTGAAGTTTATATATGTAGGGACACACTTGAGGCGTGGGTAGGACAATGGAGGCAGCTGGAGCGCGTTTCTTTTCTATGAAAATCCCAGGGTGAAAGACAGGCAACAGCAGACCTTTGTCAGAGGGTGGAGGCGACCAACAGGAGGAGGGCAGGGTGGGAGGAGGGAAAGGGGGTGAGAGAGAATTTAGAGGTGTGGTACACGGGTGCCAGTTCCACGCGGAGAACGCGATCACGTGCCGCCAGCGTGCCCTAACAGTAATGATGAAGACTCATTGCCGCAGAAGACGCGTCGCTCCGAATCCCCCTCCGTAGGCTCCCCGTCATCTCGGGCACACTGACCTCGCTGTCCTTGCCGCTTTCTGAAGCAGTTCTGGAAGTCCTTTTTCCTGAATGTCTTTACGAGATGTGATCAAAATTATGGTGACTGCCGCTGCTAGGTGCCGCCGGCTGCAAGGCAGGCTTGTGAAAACATTACAGCGTGTCCTCGTCTACCTTGTTCACCAGATCTGGCTCCGTGCGACTTCTGGCTCTTCCCCAAAGACAAGATGACCGGTAAAGGTAAATGCTTTGAATGTGCTGAGGAAAGTGAGGCGGCCACGCCAGCACCACTAAAGACACGCGTGAAGGAAGACCTCCAGAGCTGCTTCAGAAAGTGGCCAGAAGCACGGGATAAGTGTGTTGGAAGCAGGGGAAGGTTTCACTTGGAAATGTGACCTTGACTGTGATGTGTTTAAATATTTAAATGCATATTGTATTTTTTTTTTAAATCAGTCCTCCTATTTCTTCTCAATAGCTAGCTTTTGTAGCTACTATGCTAGGGGGCCCTAAAAACCTTTTTGTGGGTTGGTATGAGTGTCCCCAGCCTGGAACTCCCCCCCACACACACACACTCGATGTGAAATTGGGCCACATCGTGGGCTATCGCTCTGTCTACATGAATACTTGCTTTTTTCTAAACTCTGAATGCTTTGGATTTGGGGGGTATATTTTGTTTGTTTCTTTCTTTCTTTCTTTCTGAGGCTCTGATTCAACAGCTACAAAGCCTCAATTCACACACTCAGTTTATGAACCAGCACTGAGCAGAGGGTGGCTTGAAGGCATCTCTTCTCCAACGGTCTGTGTTGAGAGTCTCTAGTGTACAAGGAAAGGAGTGGTGGGGCCTTCACAAAAGAAATGCAGAGGTCTGAAGATGAGGAGGTGTGGCTGTGTTCCTGGCCTTTTTTTCCTGCATAATTACCAGGGCACAGCCTTCCCAAGAAATCACGAAAGGTATTTGTTTGTATTTTAAGATGGGTAGCCCAGCTTGCTTATTTAATAAGACATTAGTGTTGCCAGTAGCCAGCTGCCTGGCTCTTAAGCCTCTCACTGATGACCAGCTATGCAAACAGCAGACATTCGGGGAGCGCCCTATGTGCACAGCCCTGTCCCGAATATTCTGAGAAAAAGAAAGGCCCGGCGAACAGTCTCTGCCTTTCAGATTCTTAAAATTTCACAGGCAAAAACAAAATAAACACACACAATGCCAAGGTCATAAAAATGTTTGTAAAGAAACATGCCCTACTATGAATGACCATGTTGTAATAAAGCTTCCCAGGGAAAAAAGGGGAGAAGGAGGAGCCACCAGATTGGATGGAGCCCTGGAACGGGGAAGGCAAATTTGTAAGAGGTTTTGGAAGAAGACTGTGGGCACATGGCTGTGGCGGGGGGTCTGTTTGGCGGTGGAGCTCAAGAAATGGGTGTGTGTATAAAAGCCAGGGGGTGGCCCGCTCCTTCAGTTCTGGTTAGCCTCACATGCATATGCTGAGGCACTGCCAGCTTACCAAAAATAACAGCAAAACTTTGAGTGAGGTATGAATTTGGAATTATTGGGTTCTACCTGCAGCTGCCTCCTGTGCGGTTCTACACTGAAGGAGCCTGCCCTGACTCCCTCTCCTTATTCATGAGGGTGACCGCACGCCACCAGGTCATGTCCCAAATAGAGAATCTTAAGGGTAGACCTTGGATGGCCAGCTGAGGGGTATAGTTTTATTTATTCAGATTTCCTTATCATGAGTTGGTTGTGCATGTGCAAAAAAGCAAACCATTGTAGCCAAAAAAGATGTAGTACATGAGCCTGGATAAAAGAGGAATATTTGGGTGCCAGGCTTTCAAGGAAAAAAGAAAGACATGGGCAAGCTGCTTGCCATTAGGAGCTGTTTTCTTGGCACATCATATTAAAGTGTAAGCAGGCCTGACAGCCCTCTCCAGGCTTCAACTGTCACGAGCTTGTTTCACTTTATAACCCTCTAGGATTGTCCACCACCCTGTCAGCCTCTAAACGACAGGGTTAACTGCATGCCCTCGAATGTTGTTGGAAGTGGTTTGCTAATCTTTATTAATCTGCTACTTCTGTAACCAAATGCATATGTTTATTTTATTTTTTGCTCCGTTAAGTTGTTAATGGTATGAAATTGGCCACTGGGAGCGGAGCCACTCCGTGGCCGTTTCTCCTGTGGCTTCTGGGGACTCTCAGGCTGCGGTCTTCTGCGTGAGCACAGCGGGTGTTATCATTTTCAATGATTGCCCTAACTTTTTACAGATGCCATCCCGCCCCCTTTCTACAGACCCTACTTCAGAATCGTCCGGTTTGACGTTTCCACCATGGAGAAGAACGCTTCCAATTTGGTGAAAGCGGAGTTCAGAGTCTTCCGCCTGCAGAACCCCAAAGCCAGGGTGCCGGAGCAGCGGATCGAGCTGTACCAGGTAACCGCGCTTCCCCTGCTTTTCTTGCAAGGTTGGTGTATGGCCTTCAGACGAAAGGCTTTGCGCTGTCCGTCTGAGGTTTCCTGACGTGTTGCCAGCTGTTCTGCCTGCTCCGCTGTGGCTCGGGCCTCGCTCGCTCTCCTGTGGTGGGCGCAATGTCGGGCTCGCTCCGCACCCGCCTGAGCGTGCCGTCTGCCAGAGCTGCGGTCACACCTCTCGGTCACACGGAGCGCCTGGCTCTGTAGCTCGTAGGCCTGCAAACTCAGAGACTGCTCACCGGATGCCGCTGTGGCGGGGAAAGCGACCCATGCCTGCTTGTCCCACACAGCCGTCCTGTCCTCCTTCCTTCCCTCTTCCCTTCCTTCCTGCTGTCTGCGGGCTCCTGCTTTCTCCTGCCTGTTCCTCCCTACCTTCTCCAGGTTCTCCTTCCTCTCTGATCGCACTCTGTCCAGCCCACCCCCTCCCCAGCCCTCACGCGTTGTATCAGCAGCCCCGCTTCCCCCTCCCGCATCTTCTAGTAGTGTTGCTGGGAAGTTGTGTCACACGATGGCGAAGGCCTGGGTGCAGAGATGCCAGACGGGCTCCCAAGAGCGCGCAGCTCAGGGCGAGTCACTCTGGCAGTAGCTCCAGCATCAAACAGGAGCTTGGAAAAATGCAGAACCTCAGGCCCCCGCCTGGCCTCAGCAGCGCGCAGGAGCCCCGCTTTAAGGGAGGCCCAGGTGATTCCTGTGCACCGTGGGGCGCTGCTCAGCATGTGGCCAGTGCCGTAGGAGGAAGAGCTGGGGCCCTCACGGGGGTGGGGGGCTGGCGTTTGTGTGAGGCTTCTAGAAGAATCTTAAACAGGGCAAGGGTGAGGCATGCGTCGTGGCGGAAGGAGTAACTCTGGCAGGGGCAGCTTTGTTGGGCGCTACTGGGCATGGAACACCGGCTGCACACATCCGCTGGCAGCCAGGTTGCGAGAGTCGAAGGTCACTTTGTCACCCCGCTTGGCTCCTGGAAGGAGCAATGCCGAGCCATGTGCAGAGTGTCGGAATTCTTTTTAGCCCAACAGTGTTCACTGTTAGCAATGACAGATGGCAGGGAAAGAGTGGGGCGGATTTGGGGCTTGTCATGTACGGATGACGTCAGGCAGACTTCGCCTGCTCCCTGTGCACCATACATGTGGGGCTTCTGCCCCTCGGTGATGCTGGGCAGGATGGTATGCAGTGGCCAGGCCCCAGGACTCAGGTTTCTTCATCATTCCTGATTGGGTTAGTTTTCTTTGGGACAGTGAAATGCCACCTCTTAGATTTTGGCTTCCACACCTACTGTCCCAGCAAGTGGAGGAGACTTTGACTGAATTATCTGTGAAAGTCAGTTGCCAGGGTTTTTTTTTTTTTAATTTTTATTCATTTATTTGGTATAGGGTCTCACTATGCAGCTTGGACTCATGGTAATCCTGTTTTCAGCCTCCCTAGTGCTGGGATTGTAGTCGTGCACCACCACACCTGGTCTCGGTGGCTGGCTCAGCCCGAGGTGTTCTGGCACAGCATGTGGTTCAAGGGATGGAACCCAGGTTCCTGTGCTTGCCTAAGCAGGCACTTAGTCCTCTGAGCTATATCTCCAGGCCCCCTGCCAGGTTATTTTAAAGATTAATTTATTAACTCCAGACCACTGAGTACAAAAATTAAAAAGAACCCCTGGGGAGGCATAGAGATGGGTTGTGTTCATGTACCACAGAGTGTGAGGAGGTGAAGTCACTGAAGTGTCGCCTTCTCGCTGGGGCCTTCGTGAGGCCACAGATGTGGGTGCCAGAGAGTCAAGAGATGGGGGATAGCAGACAGCAGGAAGAAGTGAGTGCCCTGCGTGCAGTGGGCTCAGCGGGCGTAGCGGGGTCCCTAGATGTCTTGACCGTGGCCTTGGGGACGCCAGTGCTGCTCGGCCTCCTGGAGAAGCAGGGCATCTGGCTGTACCTCTAGCGGTGGCTTCCAGGGAATTCCCCTCTCTAGAGGATTCTCCACCGGAGAGTACAGTCAAGTCTGTCTGCCCTGCTTTCTCGGCCCTCCTGCGTCATGCTGGGATTCTTACATCTTGTTAAATGTGCATGTAAAAAGTAGCCAGCTGCTTTCTGTGGGATAAGATCTCATTTCTAGAGGAGATCAGGTGTGCAGACCCACAGTGGCTCGATCCTAAGTCATTTATATCCTCTGCTTTTTGCCTTCAAGCTGCCTCGTGAGACTAAGGCATTGTCCACAGTTGAGGACGTGGTGCACGAGACTGGTGGGGCAGAATGAGTGAACACAGATGAGAAGATGAGAGTGTGCCCACGAGCCTGCTGCTGGGCACTCCAGAAACGCCATCTCCGTGGGCTTCAGGATGCACATCTCTAGGGACTCACAGGGACAGTTCCAGTCGGGTGGCTGGCCCTGCTTTGTAAGAAGTCCTAGGTCTCTACAGCCGAATGGTGAAGCACAGTCCTAGTGGCCTAATAGAAATTGCCCCCCTTTCACACACACACACACACACACACACACACACACACACACACACGTGCACACCCAGCCCTGGGCAGAGTTGAGCTTTCATTTCTCTTGTCGCCCAAGAGAATGAAAAAA